>JAOTQJ010149959.1:0-77568 GCA_025642045.1 Solanum sejunctum
CGATCTTATATACACACACATGCTTTCAAAGACAATATTCATTTCCAATATCAGCTCAGTGCATCATTAGGCTTAAAGGCCAAAACATAATTTCATAGTCTATATACCAATACATAGGAATAACGCATTTATATACAAAATGGTGCAAGAACCCAAAATGTTAAAAGATCCAAAAACTGAAAATATATATGTGATCACAATATTGTCATAACCAATATTTTATCAAAATCATACCATAATACAAAATTTTGGCTTAACCCATAACATATTTTCTCAACATAATCCATGTAAATGAATGCACATACTATGAATAACAAGGGAATGACATGAGTAATAAAGATTTAATCTAAAATCAACATTTATAGTATGAAATTGAATTGAAGCATAATTAAATCCATAGTGTCATCACTCATGCATACATAATTCAAAAAGGGAACATCCATACTTATAATTTCATAAACCCAAAAGTAAATCCTCATATAATGGTTTAAATCACCTTAAAATCATCAAATAAACACTATTTATGCATCAATAGAAGTTTAGGAATCATAATATTCAAAATCCCAAATTAAAGTATGCAAAATCCATGTATGTTTTCTTGAAAATAATTATAGGTCACCTCAATTGGAAGGAATCAAGGATCAAATAACATACCTTAGAATTTATGTTCCTTGAATTTGAGTTGAGAAATAATGGGAGCTTGGAAGTAGGTCTTGGAATCTAAACTTGTTCTTAAGTATACTTGAAATTGGTATTGGGTTCTTGGTAGAGGATCTTGAGAGAATTGAGAGTGTATTTGAGATGAGAGTAATGAGTTTTATCCTTTTGAATAGGGTTTATGTCTTTTGGTGAGGTTAAGATGGCATTGGAAGTCTAAAAAGGTCAATAGAGTAATTAAAATTTATGAAAATGCCATTAGTGAATGGATGAAAAATTTGACGAAGTATGCCCTCACTGGAGGTTTGACTAGCTGTGAGGCACTCCATGGGGCGTGTGGAGTGCCCGTCAAAAGGTACATAGAAAAAATTGGGAGTTGGGAATGCTTAGAGAAAATTTCACATCTTATCATTTTGACGGACAACTTCACGGGCCGTGTGACGCTTCACGGTCCGTTTAGTTGTCTGTTAGACCACACTTGGGAATGAAAAATAAGACCAGGCCATCGCACGACTAAGGCTCACGAGCTGCCTGAGCCTTCATGGTCCGTCAAAGGTGCCTGTGCACCACCGTGAGCCAAAACTCCGTTTCATGCTACCTTCCCTCTCTTCCACACCCCACGAATCATCCAAATGGCTAGTGGGAAGGCACATAGCCGGTGTCACTTGTTGTGTCACATTACTTAGGCAAAAATAGCTTTTTCAGCCCCAATCCATCCCAATGGCCAATCAAAGGCATCTCTAACCGTCAAGCTATCCATTTGGCACCACTGCACAAGAGGGTCTAATGAAAACGACCATAGCTCCTTCATCTGACATCGGAATGAGGTGAAACCAAGTGTTTTGTGAAGCTAACTCAAAGGTTCTTCCAATACTTAGGCCAAAAATGGCCCTTTTATAGCCTAATCCATCCATACGGTTAATCAAAGTTTACACTGCCCATCACACTGTCTATGTGACATCATTGCATAGGAGGGTCTCACGAAAATGATCATAACTCCTTCATCCGACATTGGAATGAGGTAAAATGAATTGCATTGTGAAGTTTACTAAAAGGTCTTTTATTTGTATTATCGTAGTCCACCCAGTTTTAAGTGTGCTAAATGTTATGATCACTTAAAATTGACCCTTCTACTGGTATTTGTGTTGAACTTAGCCAACTGAATTCCCTTTGAACTTTGCTTGGCATAGGGGCCCATGACGGCCTTAAGAAACATAAATAAACTTAAAAATTTTGGGTCCTTACACACACACACACACACACACACACACATATATATAAAGGATAGTTATTAAGAGTATGATAGTCATTTCACCTTTTTTATTTTACCATTTTAGGTGTTAAAAAAGCCAACCACGCGCTTAAAAATTATTTAGTGCATGCATTTTCCAAGTAGGACAACAATGCTTAAATGATTACAAATAGCTAGTTGGAGTGCTTGTTTGTGCAATTTGAAAATTGGAGTTCCAACTTGTGATTTGAAGCAAGTTAAAGGGCTAATTTATATATTGTGCCTTAAATAATTCGTGACAAATTTTTTATCATAGCTAAATAATTTATAGATAAATAGAGACAAAAAAGGAGTGTGACTAATTTGTATATAGTATTAGTAACAAGAACTAACGTCACAAATAATATACAATTAGTGACTACAATTTACATTGTCTTACTACAAATATTAGCATGTCTCTATTACATAATTTTAGTGACAAAATATTTTTGTATCAAAACTTAAATGAATTAGAGTCAAATGATTATTTGTAACAAAATGTCAATAAAATTAGTGATGAAACTGATTGTCACTAATATCTTCAAATTCGCAGCTAATATTGCCTAATAATTGCGCCAATTTACTTTTTTGTGGTAAAAAGAATATTTCAGCGAAATTATTTTTGTTGTCACAAACACGTGAGTCATACATTTGAGGTTTGTCAAAAATTATCAACAAAAATAATGATGAAGCTAATAGCCACCAATATCCTCAAATTTATGGATAAAATTACATAATAATTGGTGCCAATTCATATTTTTTGTTGGAAATCTTCTTAAACAAAATATTTCCTACAAAATTTGTTTTTCGTCACTAAAAATATGTGAACCATGAATTTGAGTATGAAATCTAATTTTATCACAGAATATGCATATTTGGTGATGAAGTTTTGACCATAGCTAAACAATTCACGGCTAAATATCACATTTATTGTAGTGTGTGTCCAAGGTGGTTGCTTTGAAATGATTGCCCAATATAGGCCAATAATGATCAATTTATGAACTAATACCATTAGTTAGAGAAAATCAGTGGGGTGCTACTTTTGGCGCGAATAGGGATACAAAATATTTGTATGCCATAGGTAGTCGCCAAGATTAGGATAACGCCCCTGATGTTACAATGGGTATGGTTTAAGTCTTTACTCTTGATTGTTACATTTTGATGTATCATGGTGCCAGCTTATCATTTGTGTCTCCTTATGAGGCTAGTAATTCTGTGGAACTCCTAAGTGTCTTATTGAACCAGTTAGTGTGTCTACTCCTATTGGTGATTCTATTCTAAAAGAGAGACTCTATATGGATTATTCTGTGTCAATCCATTATAGAGATACCATTGCCGACATAGTTGAATTAATCATGATTGATTTTGATGTGTTTCTATGTATGGATTGTATTTATCATGTTATGCCTCTGTTGATCGTAGAACTAGAATGGTTAAATTTTAATTTTTGGATGAGCCTATTATAGAATAAAAGGGCAGTCTTGTTGTGCCTAAGGGTAAATTCATCTCCTACCCTTAGGGACAGAAAGTTGATCTATAAAAGGTGTATTTATCACACCATTAGAGTCAAAGATGATAGTGTTGAGTCTTCTACTCTTGAGTTACTCCCGATTGTGAATGAATTTCATAAAGTGTTTCCTAAGGATTACCTAGATTCCCTCTTGATATGGTGATTGAATTTGAGATTGATATTCTTCTTAGTATGCATCTTATCTCTATTTCACCTTATAGTATGGCTTTTGCTAAGTTGAAAGAGTTATTAGATAAGGACTTTATTAGACTGGTATTTCTACTTGGGGTGCTTCTGTCCTATTCATGTGAAAGAAAAATAGGTCTCTCAGAATATGTACTGATTATAGGCAACTGAATAAGGTCACCATAAAAATAAGTATCCTCTCCCCAAGATAGATGATTTTTTGAGCAACATCATGGTGCCTCCTGTTTCTCAAAGATGGACCTTATATCAAGTTGTTATTAGTTAAAAGTGAGAAAATGTGATATCTCGAAGATAACCTTCAAAACCTGTTATGACTATTTTGAGTTCTTGGTCATGTCCTATGGATTGACTAATACATTACAACCTTTATGGACCTTATGAGTTAGGTGTTTAACCCATATCTTTATATGTTCATGATTGTCTTCATTGATGATATTCTAGTCTATTCTAAGAATAAGGAAGAGGAAGTACCTTAGAGTTGTCCTCTAAACTCTTAAGGATAGAGAATTGGATGCAAAATTCTCTAAGTGTGAGTTTGTCTTGAATCAGTTTGGGTCATATAGTATCTAGAGATGGTATTCGAGTTGATACCTAGAAAATTAAGGCAGTGAGAAATTGGCCCAAACCTACCTCTCTAACTGATGTAAGGAGCTTCTTGGGTTTAGGTGTCTATTACTGTAGATTTACAGAGGAATTTCCATTCATATTATCAACATTGACTAAGTTGATCTAAAAGAAGGCTGTGTTTCAAAAGTCTGATGCTCGTGAGAGGAGTTTTCGGGGATGGAAGACCAAATTGACTACTACTCTAGTTTTGACTTTTCCTAATGGAACAGAAGATTTATGATCTATTGTATGTGATGCATCTAGAGTTGGTTTGGATTGTGTGTTAATGTATAGGGGTACAGTGATAGCTTATGCATCTAGACAACTTAAGGTTCATGAGAGAAATTATCCAACCTGTGATCTTAAGTTGGCATCTGTAGTATTTGCTCTCAAGTTTTGGCATCACTAATTATATGGAGTGTATATAGATGTGTTCACGGATCATAAGAGCCTCCAATATATCTTTAGTCAGAAAGAGCTCAACCTAAGAAGAGGAGATGACTAGAGGTGCTCAAGGATTATGACATTAGCATCCAATACCACCAAGGTAAACCTAACATTGTTACTGGTACTCTTAGCAGGTTGTCTATAGGTAGTGTTACCCATGTAGATATGGGGAAGGAAGAATTGGTTATGGAAGTTCATCTATTAGTCCGATTAGGAGTTTATCTTACGGAATCTTATGTAGTTGGACTTGATGTTGAAAATGAGTTTTTATCATCTCTAGTAGTAGAGGTGACAGAGAACCAAGACCAAGATCCGATCCTACTGCAATTGAAGGAAGTTGTCCATAATCAAAAGGTAATGGTTTTCTCCATAGGAGGAGATGGTGCGCTGAGATAATAAAGTAGATTGTATGGTCTGAATATTGATGGTACTTAAGATACGATTATAGCTGAAGCTCGTAGTTCTAGGTATTCCATTTATCCTAACTCAACAAATGTGTAACATGATTTAAGAGAAGTAGATTGATGGAGTGGGATGAAGAGGGATATTATTGGGTTTGTCTCGTAGTTCCCAAATTGTCAACAAGTTAAAACTTTTCACCAAAGGCTATATAATGGAAGTGGTAGATGGTCAATATAGACTTCATCACAGGTTTGATGAGGTCCCAAAAACTACACGATTCAATATGGGTAATTGTTGATAGGATGACCAAATCAGTTCACTTCTTGGCAATTAAGACGTCTAACACTACAGAAGGTTATGCTAGATTGTATATTAGTGAAATTATGAGGTTATATGGAGTTACCTGGTGTATCATCTCAAATAGAGGAGATTAATTCACATTCTAATTTTGGATATTCTTTTAGAAAAGGACTGGGTTCAAAGGTGTGTCTTAGAATAATCGTTCATCCTCATATAGATGGCCAAGCAAAGCGCACCATTAAGACCTTAGAGGACATGTTATGATTATTTACATCTCATTGAGTTTGCATATAATAATGCTTATCATGCAAGTATTTAGATGACTGCCTATGAAACTTTATATAGAAAGAGATGTAGATCACCAATTGGTTGGTTTAGAGTTAGTGAAGCTGAATTGATTGGCCCTAATTTTGTTTATCAATCTATGAAGAAGGTGAATGTTATTAAAGAGAAGTTGAACACTGCCTAAAGCCATATGAAAGGTTTCACTAATGTGAGAAGAAGAGATTGAGAGTTTGAAATGGATGACTGAGTATATTTGAAGGTGTCATGCAATTTCTAAAGAAGGAAAAGCGAAGTCCCTAATGTATCGACACTTATCAGATTGTGAAGAGGATTGGAACTGTTGCTTAAGAGTTGGAGTTACCTTCTGAGTTAGTCATGATTCATCTAGTCTTCAATGTCTTGATTTTAAAGAAATACTTGGGAGATCCTTCATTTGGTAATCGCCATTGATAGTATTGGAGTGAAACATAGTCTATCAAGTGAGGAGATTCCAGTTCAGATTCTAGATCGTCAGATTTGCAAATTGAGGACGAAAGAGATATCCTTAGTCAAAGTCCCATCGAGGAATCAATTTATAGAAAAAGCCATATGGGAAGCTAAGAAAGATATGAAATCCAAATATTCGCATCTATTAATTTCCAATGCTGAGAATGTTGAAGGTGATGTCTTTACCCTTGATTTGAATTGATTTGTCTATCATTGAGTTGATTGTTCATTTCTAAGAGTGTGATTTGATGATTGATTATTGAAATGAGTCTTGATTGTTATTTATGCCTCAAAAAAAGCATTCTGCATCAGTGTCTTCGATTTAAATTGAACAACCTAAATAAGTAAACATATAAGATGCAATATTATCAAATATCATCAAATAAAGCACTCACTCAAAGATCACTATCATGAAATTTAATTATAAAAATTAATGCAATGCATGGATGGTACGGTGGGATCATGAATATTTCACAAAATATTATAGATATCTATCTTGGTCAGATACCAAATAGGACCCATAGGCCTCATAGACAATGTATCAAACTACAATCTCAATATCTCATTCTCCTTGCCACCTAGCTCATGGTCAAGTGTTTTAAAGGTGCTTCATTTTCTTTCTCAAAAAGGTGTTGTCACCTTTCTCAACTTTTGATAATTAATTATATGATGAATCAGAATGAATACATCAAAATACACAACCATAGAGGTAATAATTAGCTCAAAACATACACAAAAGTTCAAAGTTCTCAAAACTCAACAAATTTATGGTGAACACCCTCATATGTAACAATGATAAAGAGTTCATTCCAAATAAGTGAATACCTTTTGAAAAACACTTCATTTTCTCACATTATGATATAACTCACAACTCAACCCCTCTCTCGATATAGCAAGTGAAATAAAGTTACAAACATCCATCATATGCAATGAAAGAAATGCATACCCATAAAACAACCAAAATGACAAGTAAAAGCTCCTAGCAAGCAACACAATATATTTAGTAACCCCAAATAATGATATGGTCACATGCCGTTGTCTATGACATAAGAATAATCAATAGTAAAATGTCAACGTTAAAGAAGGATACCAAAACCTACCTTGAATGACGAAAACCACATTTGAACACTCCACGTAGAATCATCCTCAAATATCAACTCTGAAATAATCACTAACTACCAAAAATGGAAAGAATTCATCAAAAAGAGTTGAAGGATACCCATATTACAAAGTCCTTAATTCGGTGGTAAATCACCTCGATTTTACAAGTTCTTAAATTTGGGGGCAAAATCACCTCGAAATCAACAAGCTCAAACTAAAATTTTACTTGAAATCAAATTTTACAAGTGAAGAGAAGTGGTTGAAATACTCATTAAAATTAATTAAGAAATAGATTTGAACTCATGAATTTACGAAAAAGATCAAGTTCTTAAAGAAACCATAAAAATTGAAGTTCGAAATAAAAAATTAGAAGTGGAATCATGAAATAATTGATTCAAAATAAAGATTTTAAGTTAAAATCACGTATCCAATGAGTTTATCTTGAAAAAGTTCTTCAAAGTAGCATTCCCAAAGTTTCAAAAGTTCAAAAATGGTGAAAATAGGTATAATTACTACCAAACTTTGTTAAGGCACAAAAATGCTCTTCACTATCGTGGGTCACTAACCTATATGATTGCGAAGCACAACAAGAATTATACATCACAATCATAGGTCAAGTTTTTGTGATTGTATATGTCACGACCCAAGCCTAGGGCCTAGACGTGACACGGCAAATGGGGAACCCAAAGGCATCCCAAACAATCCTCTTAACTTGTCATTACACATCCTTGGTCGCGGATATATGTAAAAGACATGTAAAATAGAATGGGGCATTGGAGCTAAGGGAAAGCTTTGCAACACATCAACATCAAATTACAAGGAATCATAGCTCATATCATAAATATATAACTTGTCCAACAAACACCTCTATATACATAGATAGAGAGGGGGCTAAGACAAAGTAACTAGGCTCACCCTCATAGCGAAATAGAACATAAGGTAGTGTCTCAATACATAGATAAGAGGAAACCATAAATCAAAGTCCTCGAAATGGAGGACTCACCAACAAGCTTGGAAAAGTACCATCTAGCCATGTGGAAGAGGAGAATGATAGACATGGGCAGCGGTTCCTACATGGTTATATCATGTAGGAAAGAGTACGTGTTAGTACATTCGAATGTACTAAGTATGTGGGATGCAATTCAACAAGAGATAAGCTTCATGATCAATATGCATAACAACAGGCAATAGGCATAATATAGCAAGATGACATGTATGATCAATGCATAAGTAAAATATGCTTAAGTAATCCATGCTCATATAGAATATCATATGTGTAGAAGATACTAAGCTAGATTTCCAAGGTATGAACCCCTTGGGGTTAGTAATGATGCTGCCTCATCACTTAGGTGGATGAGTACGAACCCTCAGCTCTGTTGTGATAATGTCGCCCTATCACCTAGGTGGATGAGTATGAAGATCCATCTCGGTTGATGAGTATGAACCCCTATCTCATTTAGTGATGACGCCACCCCATCACTAGATGGAGAAGTACGAACCCTTCCCTCTATTACCGGGGTTCTTCGCTCTCTAGATTGAGCATGGTCTAATAGAATACTTTATATAGGATTTATCATAAGCTCTAATGCAATACTTCATATAGGAATATCCATATACATAAGATCATTTCATCATCATGATATTATTCATATCATATCTCATGCTTTGAACCTTCAATTCCTCAAGAAATCATAAGCAGATATTTTATTAAACACTTTGGGGGGGTGTCATGGGGGTATAAGACCATGCAACATGGAGATGAAATAATGCAAGAAAATCTTTTGTAAAACCACCAGTCAATACCTTGAAACACTCCAAAGATATTCACAACAAAACCCCATATTAAATCCAACATTACATCCAAGATTTAGAGCTTAAAACATGTTAAAACAACCATACATTCATGAACTAAAATAACTAAAATAACTGTGCAGTAAATTTTTCAATGTACAAGACCCACATGTAAAATCAACTTTAAATGATGCATTATTAAGTAAAAGAGGGTTTAGGTACCATGCGTGGAAGGACCCAGTGGTTCAACACTACATACCTTAGCTTTGGAGAAGTTCTTGGTGAAGGTTGACAATGGAGACTTGAAGCTCGAAGAGAATCTTTCAATCCAGATGAGGATTTTGGGTCTTGAATTTGGGAGTAAAAACATCTCTAATTGTTTGAGTTAGTGTTGGGACATTTTAAGTATGATATGAGGGTGAAATTGGACTAAGTATAAATAAAAACATGTTCGGAAAACTTTGGCCCAAGATAGAATATTTTGAGCTACACAAAAAAACACTGCTAGGCAAAATACACCTGTCCATATTTGGGAGAGGACGCGGAAAAGGAATTATATTAAAGTGTGCCCTTAGTGTGTCGCAGAGGGAACGCATAAACCTTACTGGAATTCATCACTAAAATTTATAATTGCTAATCCTTCGCTCTTAAATTGATGGTAGACCCTTTTTCACCTAATTTTGACCCCTTGATCACAAATATGAAGCCGAATATTTAAAATAACCAATAAATTTTTTGATGTATGGAAAACAAGATTTTGGGTACTTTTGAGGCACATTTTTAGGCACTTTTGGGGGTTGTTAGAATATCTTACCCATTGGAACATTCGTCTCCGAATGTAAAAGAGATGTACAAGACAAGCACAATCATGTACAAATCAGGCTCAACAAGAATGTAACATAACATGTAAAAGACCAATTTCAAATCCTCAACATAAGTGTAACATCTTCATAAGTTTACTAACTTAAACATGAATGCATATGAATGACATAGGGACTGAAATATAGAACTTGAAATCATATATGAGACTTCGGATTAGTACCTTAGGATTGAGTGGTGTGGAAAAGATAAAGATATCGCTTTTGCATGTCCACTTCGGCCTCCCAAGTAGAACTTTCAACTTGTTGGTTCCTCCAAAGGACCTTAATGGGTGCCACTTATTTGTTCCTCAATCTACTTACATTCCTATCCAAGATTTGAACAAGAACCTACACATAAGTCAAGTTATAGTCAATAACACCCGCAACATTAAGAGGTACAATGGTGTGAAAATATTAATATAGCTGCAGTTTATGTTAGAATTCTTCAAAAAACTTTGAGTTGAGATATCTTGACCAGTTCATATCGGAACTTAATAGAATTTGGCTCAATATTATACTACTTTTAGAGACCTGCTTTGTGGAATATTCAGATTCTGTTAATCCGACTATATATTAAAGGTATTTAGTTATGAAGTTGTTGTATCTATATGTTATTTTCCAATATCAAATGTAATTTGTTTTGGGTTGTTTCTCAATATTTTGAGGCTCATTTTGAGCCCAATATTTTGTCTGTAGACTTGGGGTGATGTAAGGATCATGACGAGGTTTAGTTTGGTATTTTTGGTGTAGGACCCATATTCTCCATTTTATTCTTGATTGATGTAGTCTTCCCCGTTCCTTGAGATATTACAGTCAAAATAGTTATGTTTATGTTGTGATTTGTATTTTAATAGTTGACCATCGTTTGGTGGTGGTCAGACAGGGTAAAACTTCCGTGGACTGCTCTAGAGCACGTGGGTTGACCTTTTAGGTAGTCTAGACTTTTCTTACCTTTATACTAAGCTGGAATACATGTATATTGGAAGTTGCTTATGGTTTGAAGTTCCGAGTAATATGTATATATATATATATATATATATATATATATATTGTGAGGCTAATTGTTAGTTATATGTCTAGTTATGCATTTAAACACAGTTGTCATGATTTGTTAACACATATCTTCCTAGATAGTTGTTGTACATAGCATCTGGGGTAACTATGATTATTTTGGGATACTTGTGGTTGTTTTGGCTTATACTAGCTATGACCACTATAATAGCTGAGTTCTAGCGCTGTAGAACCATATTAAGTCCTAGTAAAGGCAGGATATGGGCTAATGGCCTATGATAAGTATGTATTTTGGCCTAACACCTCTCTGTAGGAATATGTAGCCTAATATTACTATGATATGTTGGATATGAGGTTATTTGTTGATTATATGCTTTACTTTGGACTGACTCTGGTATAGATATGGTTCCAACAAGACGGTTTGTTCTGGGTACCTATGATACAACTGTATAGTGGATTATTTTGGTAGTGATATAACTCTAGTGGGCTTGGTTGTTCTAGATACTTGTGATATACCTGTCGATCATTCTTGGGTATAGGGCCCTATTGATTATTTTGGGGTCTAGAACCTCGTTGACACCTTGGGTCTGGGCGTTATTCTTTATTCATTGGCTCTTTATTTTCTCGACACCTTAGCCTAGGCTTAAGATGACACTGCCCTAGATACACTTTGCATAGAGTCTCGCTAATACATGGGTAATTGTCCATATTTACTTAAAGTACTTGTGATTGAGTAGAACGTGGTGTATTTGGCTTCAGGTCGACATAACCATACATTACTCTATGAGATATATATTTCTATATACTCTTAAGCCTTATGCATTTATTCTACTTACATGAGGCTAGGATTAGCTAGTGTTATCTTAGGGGTAGTGATAAACAAATGTGTGGGCTAAACTGTGTGGTGTATATATGTTGTGAGTGTCATCGCACCTACATTCCCTCTGGGCATAATATACTATTGGAGTTCCAGATCCAGACATATTGGTTGAGTTAGTGATTATTTTGACACCTCAAGCCTAGATGAAGCTCCCCATCGGTGGTCACGTTCGAGTTTCTAAGACCCTAGTGTCACTCCATGTGGTCCAAATCTAGTGACCACAATTGAGATGCAGAGTAGTGGATTCTTATTCTAAGGTCCGAGCACTAATTGACTTTTCTTTGGTTTGAGCCCTTCTTTATTATTTTTGAGTCGAGGCCCTATCGGTACCGTGGATACATCCAACTGTTATATGTATATATTGTTAGACCATCTAGCCCTGACTGACTACCTTGACAGGAAGCTAGGTCAGGAAGGAGGTTTGAAACCTCATTGATATTATAGGGACTCGAGGCCCCGTGTGATACTGATTACTATATAGGTTGAGGATGCAATTGATTTCCTTTGGATCCACACATCTATACACACCCTAATTGTGTGTGGGTGTACCCTCTTGCTTATGGGGGCTCGGGGGGCATCAAGGAATAGATACTAGAGCCTTACTTTCTTCTCTATATAAGGAGGCACCTCTGGTGAGAGATTCTAAGTGTTGTGACCTAAAGCATCTCTTCGGGTGGAGGTACTCTTAGGTAGTATGATACGCAATTGCGTAATGCACGAATTGCAAAGATACTTTAATAGAGTTATATTTTACTACATGAACTTAGAATATAAGATAGTGTAACAATTCCAGAAGTGCTATAGCCTCCTTCTTATAAAGTATGGTGCATAACACACCCATAAGCATGACTCTATTAGACATGACTTCAAAGATTTCCTAGGACCCATGAACTCTTTGCTCTATTACCAAGTTTGTCATGCACCGAGGGGTATGCTTGGCATGGTCGGTACTCAGGGACTGTTGCTAGCCCCTCAACAAATCACTTAGCCTCATCATATTCATTCAATTGTAAATAACTACCACGACCCAAGCCTAGGGCCTAGACATGACCCACGAATGGGGAATCCAAAGGAACCCCAATCAAGTCTTATTGCATATCATCATACATCCTTGGTCGCACAAACAAGATAAAAAGACATAAGAAATATAAACATGGTGAGAGAATCATATTTAAATAGCTTGGATATCATGAGTGTGTAAAAGGTCAAGCATAATATATGTTTTGTCCAACAACACCTCTAACATAGAACTTAGTAGGGGCCAAGAAAAGGAACCGAGGTCACCCTAATAGTCAAGTATACCCAAAGAGAAAAGATTGTATTAAATACATAGCATGAGAAAATAGATATTGCCCTCAGATGTGAGAACTCACCAAGTAACTTGATTAGGTATCACTAGCCACTTGGAGGAGGATGACCAAATAGAGCTCTGATTCCTATATGGTAACATCATGTAGGCATAGAGTATACGTTAGTACATTTGAATTTACTATGTATGTTGGATGCAATGCAACAAGAGATAGATATCATAGGCAAAATGTATAAAAATAGACAATGGATAGCATATTATCAATATGACATGTACGAATGATGCTTGAAGCAAAACATGTTAGTGAATCATATTCTTATATAAAATTAGAGCATGCATAGGAATTGACCATCATCATAGACCAAGTGAGCTACTTCCCAACTACAAGGCAAACCATTTCTTAAATGGTGATTGACGCTTGATAACCTCTCAACAAGGCAAATGAGGCTTGACACCCCATCATCAAATCTTATTTTAGGTCCAAGATTTATAGCTCAAAACATGCTAAAACAATCATAATTTCACAAACCCCAAATCACTGTGCAGTGAAATTTATTATAATCAAGACAAATAAGTAAATTAACATTTAAATAAGGCAATTTAAGTAAGAAGGAGGCTTAGGCACCATGGGTGTAAGAACCCAATGGTTCAACACCACATACCTTGACCTTGAAGAATTTCTTGAAGAGGACATTAATGGAGACTTGAAGCTTTAAGGAATTCCTTGGATCTGGATGAGGCTTTTGGGACTTGAATCTTGATAGAAATATTAGTCTAAGCATTTGAATGAGTATTGGGAAATGTTTAAGATGATATAAGGTTGAAATAATGATAGGTACAGGTAAAAACACATTTAGGAACACTTAGGCCCAAGACCCTAAGGCCTTAGACCGAGATAAAAGTCACTGAAAACAAAATACATAGGTTCGCAATGCGGACCTATCGTGAAGGACAAATTCACACTGGTGCACAACAGTTGCGCGTCATGGCCCTATCACGGATTGATTCTGGAAATCAAAATTTTGGAAAATTGAAATTGTAATTCGATTGCTCTAAAATTGTGATTAGACCCTTTTCCCCCTATTTTTGACCCCTCGAACAAGAATATGAAGTTAGATTTTCATTAACATGTATGGATTTTGAGATAAATGGAATTTAAAGTTCCAGGCATTCCGACACATATTTTCGAGCACTTTTTGGGCTCGTTTCAATATCTCCCCTTTGGGAACATTCATCCCCGAATGTAAAAGAGACAAACAAAACAAGAGTGATCATAACCAAATTAGCCCCAATAAGAATGTAACCTTATTATTCCAAAACCATTTGAAAATCTCAGCATAAGTGTAAATTCATCATGAATTTGTCGACTTAAACCTGAATGCATATGAATGACATAGAGGGCTGAAATACAAGGCTTGGAATCATAGAAAAAGGACTTTATTTTTTATCATAAGCTTGAATAGAATGAAAGAAATAGGGATATTGCTTTTTCATGTCCGCATCGGCTCCCCAAGAACCACATACGAATAGACTACTCTTTCAAAAGGCCTTGACGAACCCTACATCATTACCAATCAATCTTCACTCATATTCACACATCTTCTCCACTAGAACTCCTCATAAGTAAACTTTTCCATCACAACACCTATAACTTCAAGGAGTTCTATAGCACTGGAGTCACCAACATATCCCCTCAACCTAGAAGAATGCAAAATTGAATGAACCATGACCATAGACAACTCACATCCAAAAGCAACCTTACAAACTTCCTCTACACTCTAAAAGGACTCACAACCATAACTTATTGTCAACCTTCAGCACACCTATTCCACTTGTTGCCATGAATTACCATCTCCCCCTTCGGGGACAAACTCTACTCTACCCTCTCTTAACCCAAAACTTCCAACACTAACAAGACAGAATCGAGGCCTTGCATAATCTAGACCTCTCCAACCTAAGAATATTTGGAACCAACAAGAATACTACACTACCATGCTCAACTTCCTCCAAAGCTAAGCTACCGAGAGCACCAAACTTGACATTAGCCTTACCAAGAAAATAATGCACATTCATATCATGACCCTTAAAGAATTTTAGCTACTATCTTGTTATCTTTTATTCACACCTATCTTATTTAGCAAGAAACTCCCATCATCTAAGAATTGCACACTACCCTCAAAAAGATTCACAAGCTCTAATTAAATCTATATTTCAACACTAAAGACCACCACAAACATAATAAGGTAGGGACTAAAGACCTAATTCATGAAACCTAAAAATATAGCCAATGCGTGATTCAACAAAAGGACTCTACCAATACTAATAATGCTCACTTGGGGACAAAGCTCAAACCAAAGGTCAATCTTAGTGAAGCGACTAACCCATTGTAGTTGACCAAATAGAACGACCATCCTAAACCATCATATTACAGCCTTACGGGTTCTACATTCATTGGAACATGCTATGCAAGTAGCCCAAACTATCCCAAGACCTCTAACACTTCAAGCTTAGTTCAGCGAAGATCATAAGGCAAGACTTCTATGCAATAACAACACGGGCAACCCTTAGAGATCAATTAAACCTTAAGACAAGAATGGACCTACCTCTCTTGCTATCACTTTACAACCTCCTACTCAAAGACTGGCTCACTAGGAAATAGGGATCTAACTCTATGGGTCCTACCATCCATGAAGACACAACATGCATGAAACCATAGCATCCCTATAATGCCTTCAAATTCACCACATCAACTCTAAAAAGCCACAAAGAAAGACCCTATGTAATACGAACCTGGACCAGTACCTATGAATCTTCTAGCAATAATATACTCAACAAAAGGGTAGAAATCAAAGGTCCACATAACAACTTGGGCACATAAAAAGCCCACTAGAAACCAAAATGAATAGAGAAGAAATAGGGCATACCAGCCCTATTAGTAATGTACATCAAAGCCAAGGGAACTTTAACTTACCTATAATAGCATCGGGCATCTCATCCCTTCGTTGATCCACTTAACCAACATGACTGCCTTGATCCAAAAGTTGACCACCCTTATACCCCATTCGAACAAATGGACAATCTACTAGTTTGTGACCGACTTTACTACATCCCAAGTAAACACTAGTATTCCTCTGACATGAGCTACCGTGGTTCTTCCCACACCTTCGACACTTGGGATTAGTCATCCCACAATCACCACCTTCCAGTTGTGCAAGAGGGATACCACTAACCTTGGTCTCAAATCCACCACAACCTAAGCAAGCATTAGACTTCTTCAAACATAGGCCACCATCGCCCTCCTCACACTTTCGACATTAAGGCCTTTCTACACCGTTATCACCTTTTTACCCCTTTTACACTTTTGAGGACACTCCTTTATTGTATGACCAATCTCCCCACAACCATAACAGGCATTAGCACTTTTCAAGCATGGGCCATCATGGCCGCTACCATAGTTTGGGCATCTAGCATAAGGCATCACACCACCTCTATCTCTCCTCTTGGAACTTTGGAATTCACCCTCAATACGGGCCCTCTTAGTCTCACTACCTCTCCCTTCACTAGTAGAAGTCTCGAGATAACACACTATTTTATTGTGTTGAGTTACTAATGTTGTCACCGCTTTGGCCATTACACATAGAGTATTTCAAACCTTCACATTTGATATATCACCATCTTGAGTAGTTTGAGATGTATACTGAAATATAATGTTTAGGGTTAAGCAATAAGCCCTACGGGAGCTAACTCTATGGCACGATTTAGATCATGAAGAAGTAAAACATTTCCTTGAACAACTCATAGCCTCCTATTCATAAATGTGGTGCACAACACAACCATGAATAAGACTTTAATCGGCGTGGTGTATTGGACTCCGAGGATATAACAACCTAGTGCTCTAATACTAAGTTTGCCATGACTCATACTTGGGGCATAGATGTGACCATAAATGGAGAACGGGAAGGAACCCCAAACAGGCCTCATTACATATTATCACACATCCTTGGTCACTAAAGCAAGATAAAATGACATAAAAAACATAAATAAGGGAAATTAGGACTAAGGAAGGGAGAATCACATTTAAATAGCTTGGATATCATAAGTGAGTCAAAGCTCAAGCGTAATACATATTTTATCCAATAATACTTCTGACATAGAACTTAGCATGGGCCAAGACAAGCAATCGGTCTCACCCTCATAATCAGGTATACACAAAATGAAAAAATAGTATTTAATACATAACATGAGAAAATAGATATTTCCCTCGAATGTGAGGACTCACCAACTAGCTTGATTGGATATCACTAGCCACGTTGAGGAGGATGATGATGAAATAGTGCTTTGGTTCCTACATGGTAATATCATGTAGGCATAGAGTATGCATTAGTTTGTTTGAATGTACTAAGTATGTGGGATGCAAAGCAAAAAGAGATAGACATCATAGGCAAAATGCATAAACATATTAATATGACATGTATGAATGATGCTTGATGTAAAATATGTCAGACAATCATATGCTTATATATAATTAAACCATGTATAGGAATAGACTATCATCATAGACCAAGTGAGATACTTCCCAACTCCGAGGCACGCCATTCCTTAAATGGTGATTAAGGCTTGATACCCCCTCAACAAGGCAATTGAGGCATGATACCCCCTCGTCAAATCTTACATTAGGTCTGAGATTTATAGCTCAAAACATACTAAAATAATCATACTTTCATAAACCATAAATCATTGTGTAGTGAAATTTATTATAATCAAGACCTATAAGTAAATCAACATTTTAATCATGCTATTTAAGTAATATGGAGGCTTAGGCACCATGGGTGGAAGAACCCAATGGTTCAACACCATATACCCTGACCTTGAAGAATTTCTTGAAGAGATTTTAATGGAAACATGAAGCCTGAAGGAATTCTTTAGATCCGGATGAGGGTTTTGGGACTTGAATCTTCAGAGAAATATTAGTCTATGTGTTTGAGTGAGTATTGAGAAATATTTAGGATGATATGAGGGTGAAATATGGATAGGTATAGGTAAAAACACATTTTAAAACACTTAGGCCTAAGACACAGAAGCCTTGGACCAAGATAAATATCAAAGGCAACAAAATACACAGGTCCGCGTCTGGTCCCCAATTCGGATCTATCGCAAAAGAAAAATTTACATTCGTCCCCGACAGCTGCGCGTCGTGGCCTTATCGTGGATCAGTTTTGGAAATCAAAATTTTGGAAAATTAAAAGAGTGATTAAATTGCTCTAAAATTGATGTTAGACCCTTTTTACTCTAAATTTTAGCCCTTAAACAAGAATATGAATTCATATTTTTGATATCACGTACGGATTTTGAGATATATAGAATTTAAAATTTTTAGGATTCTGAGGCATATTTTTGTGTACTTTTTGGGGTCATTTCAATAACAATAGAAGACATTAATAACCAATAAATAGTTATGGAAGGCAATAATGAAATGATAATCATAGGATAAAGGACAAATAATATATCAATCAAACTGAATAAGACTAGTATGAAAGAAACTAGCCATAGTCCAATCACAACTAAGTTGTCTAGTCTATGAAGCCTCTAAATCATCTGACAAAATGGTACCAATGACAAGTCCTTATCTACCTCAAAATAAAATAAAAAGGCAAAAGGCAAGGCTAGAAGAAAAAACATGATATCCTCTGAAAGCAAGGAAGGACTCACCAATCAGCTGAAAATAACGTGTCCTTAGTGGGGCGCATGTTGATGACCGCTAGTACCTATCTCTACATCATAAAAGAATATAGACCCAAATGGATGTCATTAGGTGGAATTAGCGAGTATGTAAAATGGTAGAAAGAAAGATGTAAAGGGTGAATAACATCACTCAAATAGCTTAACACAGAAGTATGAAACTCAATTAGCAAGTTAAGAGTCTAAAGTAAGAATGCAATTTAGATAATGACCACTCATTTACCGTCTAATCCAATCCACTTAGATTACTATCAAGACCTATATGGGAGATTCTGTAACTAACAACTATCACCCATGAGCCAGTGATGATAAAATGGAAAGATGTCATTGCCACATTCATAGAAAACCTTATAATGCTATAGGACATCCCACCATTTGATCCCAAATTAATAATATCAAGTCATATTTTCGGGATAATAGGGAAACATCTAATTTCACGGTTCAATACTATCTTACACTGGAAACATTATTGTTGAGTCTGAGTTAGACTTGCTCTTACTAATTCGATGGTCAATACTCCTCTCAAGACTCGACAAGCTAATAAGAAATCAACCTTATGGTTTAGTCATTTAACTAGTATCATTGAATATTTGTCAACTCAATTAAGCATATAACTTATCAACTCTTCCATTAGGAATATTCTTACAAGATTAGCTCATGACCCATAAAGGCTCTCAATCATGTATCATTCCAACTCGTAGTATCCGATAAACAAAAGTAGAGTTAAATCATTTTGGAATTCTATAGACTCTTTAGGCTCAAATTATACTCATGCACACCTATTTCAGTTGTAACTACCCGTTAAGTCATTTTGAGATATAGTATTTCGTACGTTATAAAAGATATATGTCGTGAATTTTAAAATGGATTTTTGGACTATTCAATAGTTTTCAATATTTAATTAAGGTTTAATTCTAGATAATTCATTTAATTAGTGTATTAAAGTAATAAATTAGTTAATGTCCTTTAATAATAAGTTTCACACATTTCTACCCTAAACTTTTATTCATAATATCATAAACACTTAATAGAAGGAAGAGAATAATTATCTTGATATTTGGGGAAAAAATCACAATTTTTCTCTTTCTTTTCCTTTCGTTCTCTTCACCACTTTACTTTTTCTTTATTCATTTTATTTGTTGTGTTTTTGTTTCTTCCTTTTTTGTTCTCTTTCAGTTCTTATTTCTTTTTCATAGGGCTACGTCAGTCTTAACACATTTTACATCTACATATAATCATCTTTCATAAGCCAAACCCCCTGATTTATACATATAATTATTTTGCTACTTGACAATTGGAGTGAGCACTTGGATGCGAGAGTTACATAGTATTCAAAGGGCTAACTGCCAGTTAACCCTTGGCTATACCTTGTGCATCTACCGTTATGTTCCTATTATGATGGTTATGTTAATTTGCAGTTCTCCTGATTCCTTGGTGACTGGATTTTGAGATAGATGCTATGCCTAGGGGTTTAATCATGTTGTCTCTTATTGGATGGGACACTATTTCACTATCAGTTTAGCTTTCATCTACTCTATCTTGGTAACCTATTGTAATTGTCAGTTTGCTGGGGTTGTGTTATCCAAATTCCTGGCTATGCTTGCCAGTAGGGATGTTGATCATTTTGTTGAGTTTCCTTCTCCTTGAGTTATGGTTTTACATTATTATCTTCATTAGCTATCTTTTCACCTACTTTAGTATGAGTTCCTAGCATCTTTTATCCTGAATTAGGAATAGAGGTATTGGAAGGTCTTTTTCATTAGTGAGGGATCAAGTGAAGTGACGCTTTAGGATGGTGATATGGTAATTGAGACTTTGATGAAAAAGTAGTTTGCAGTAGCTGTGAGTCTCAAACATGTCTCCTCCTGGTTTACCCCGATTACTGCTAGACAAGAATGTTGTATTGGTACAAATAATAGATTACCATTAATCAAGAGCAGGAAGGATGATATTCCAAAAAATTGCATCCAAACCCACTATGGTTATTAAAAGTTTCTTATTATGTTGTTGGGATGATTAATTCCCCTGTTGTTTTTATGAATCTAGTGACTTGTTTATACCAGACACATTGTTATGCTGGACCTGTTGGGGCCCCTACTTGCTTAGACTTGATTTATTAAGTACTATATTATTATAGTTGAGATATTAGGTGTTGAAATAGCTGGATCTTAGGTAGTTGGGAGGATATGTGTCATGTTGGATTTGGGAAGTTGGCTATGAGCTATATAATATTGATTTGCTATAAATCTTGATTACCTGATTTTGGTGCTAGAGAGTATGTGATGGTTGTGAGGGTACGTCTGACTGGTCTGTGGATCATATGTTATATTATGATTACCTATTATCATTCTGAAGCTACTAATGATTGTTAAATAAATAAGTTGTTATTTTAGTATGGTGGGCTGACAAGTTATCACAGTTATGATTACTATTCTTAGTATGATTGGCTGACTAAATTGCAAGAGAAAATGGTCTAGGTCATTGTGTTAGAATATAATTACATTAGAGATTGCATGTAACTGAGTTTATATCAATGAGTCGTGAGTCCACCTAAGATTAAGCTGTAAGGATTTCATGCATAGGGGAATGGGAAATAAGGTAAGGTCTGAATATGTAGAATATGGCTACAGTAGGGGATAATTGTGATGTTGCAAATCGGCTAGTATGCTGAGGACACATATATTTAGCCCATTAATATCATGTTATGTGTTAGATAATTGAGTTGATGGGCTGAGAGGTTAAGCTTTTGAGGATTCCTTATAAATTGTTATACTGATTCTCAGTTGCATACTAATAGCTTATGGTATTTCTGATTAGCTAGAGCGTCCAGGACATTTGTTGGATACTGAGCATGCTTATGATTATGCAATTCTCTCTCTAATATGTGTTTAGTGTTGGGATCCCCATGTGGCTCAGATAGAAGTCTTCACATATGTCCCCATTCTTACTTTCACGTATGAAAATTCTATTCGTGGAGGATGTTGCAATGACCCTCCAGGTCATTTCTGTAGTTGCAAAAATATTTTTGCAAATTGAGCATTTGAATAGTAACCTCTAGTTATTTGAAACTTATTAACACTGATTGGTCAATTGTTGGGTGAATCATTGGGCAATTATACAACTTCTTGAGTTAATCTTTCGAGATTGTAACTATAAAATGAATTTTTAGGTAAAGTTCTAGCAAATGGCGTTGGAGTGGAATACTAATGGTACCATTACTTTTGAAATGACAAAACTAGGACGGGAGCATGTTTAGTGCGATTATATCGAGTTTTACAAATTTAGTTATCAAAATGGGTCACTAGTTAATTATAATCAATATCATTGGTAAATGTGTCCCAAATGGAAATTTTGACCGCGCCATTGTAACCAAAATGTCAAGTTTGATCTAGGAGGACCTTCTGTTTGATTTTTGGGGCTTTTGGATGTATTTTGAACACTTAATAGACTTCCATATTGTTAAATGAGACCCATATGGGATAAAACAACCTCTAACAGAAATTTTGACTACACCGTTGAGTCCAAAATGTTGTTTTATATCAGATTTCATAGATGGCTTATATTTTTTAGACAAGGTGAGTTCGAAACATTGAAATTAACTTTGAGCAGTTAGTGAAGGTTAAAGGCGAAATACTTGATACGGACTAATCACAGGCTACCATATGGATGCAGTTTGGAATTAGAAAAAAACTATATAAAATATGAATAATATTCTAGAAAATTTCTAAGAAACAAAAATAGTTCATCATGAAAAATTTAAACCCTATTTCTCTTTCATATTTGAGCCAATTTTATTGATTCAAAAGCCTAACTTGTATGTTTTTCTGACCAAAACACCATGGGAGCTTCAGAAACTTATTTTGGAATGTTGGCTGAGATAAATTTTGATGTTTTCACACTTTATATTATCTAATTTTTGAAAACATTATGTCACAACACAAGCCTAGGGCTTAGACATGACACGACGAATAGGGAACCTGAAGGGACCCCAAACAAGCCTCTTAGCATATCACTTACAAATCTTTGGTCGGGGAAGAAAAATTAACATAAACAAGTTAGATAATTAAAAAGGGAAATGAGACTAAGGAAAATCTTTGATAATCATAAAAGCATAAAAGAGTCAAGCTCATAGCATTTACATATATAGTATCCAACAACACCCTAACTTAGAAAGGAGTGGTGGCCAAGACACTCCCTGGGCTCACCCTCATAATAATAAGTATTTAACATGAGAAGGAGTTTCAACATAACATGAAATAAGTAGATATTGTCCTTGGAATTGAGGACTCACCAAAGCTTTCTCCGAGAATCAAACTAGCCATGTGAAGGAGGATGATCAAAAGGAGCTACGGTTCCTACGTGGTGATATCATGTAGGCATAGAGTATGTGTCATACATTTGAAAATACTAAGTATGCAGTATGCAATGCTATAAGGATATAAATCATTATATTTGAAATTCATACATATAGGCAATAGATATAATCTTAATATGACATGGATGACCAATGCTTGCAATAACCTATGCTTGTAAAACATTCAACTTACTTAACAAATAATAGATAATACATATATGGAAAGGGGCCTTAACCGACATAGATTAAGCGAGCTACTACTTTGAATCCAATGTATAACACTCCCTTGGTAAGGTGATAGAGGCATATCACCCCATCGACAAGGTGATCTTCGCATGTAACCCACTCAACAAGGTGTGGTCTACTTGCCATGGTAAACCATACAATGAAAAACTCGAGGCACGTCACCCCCTTGTCAAGTTGATCGAGGCATGTCACCCCTCGAAAAGGTGTGGCATAACTAGATGGATCCACTAGTATAGCAAGGGTAGCAATTATAATCCTATGGTGTCACATAATTTAGAGACTAAAGAATTCATATAAGGATCCCTTCAGTCGAGCTCCCATCTTAAGCTTTAATCAGTGGTATGTCAAATCCAATGGAATACTTGAAATAATCACGCTTTAATCATGACATGAATTACTTGTAAGAGACATGATAAGATGACTTGAATATCTCATAAACATTCTTAACCTCTAGTAGTAAGCCTATCTTAAACATGAGAGTAAATCATAATCATACATGAACCCTTATTTTAACATGAAAGGCTCACAAGATGTCAAAAGCTTTTAATAGAGCTTAACTTGATACTTGTAAAATCATAGATACTTTTCATGAATTCAATACATGCTTGAAAGCCCACAATTATCATGAAGTCACTTGACCAGTAGATCATGTAGTAGATCATCAATAACTTGATAATTCTTGTCATGCCAATTTATCAAACACATGGTAGGTTCATGATACTTGTTCAGAATCATGCAATTCAAGAGTATAACAAGATGAGAAAGCTAAATGCAAATCAACCCATCAATATGGTATTAAAACCCTCAGGTAGGGTACCTTGAATTCCAACATAAAGCTCATAATAGTTCATAGTTTCATAGCTCAAAACGTGCATAGTCTCACTAAACAAAATCAATTTATGGCACAAGCTTGAGATAAACATTCATGCATAATCAATCAATATTTTGTAAAACCCCAGCGTGATTTATCTTCATATTTCATAAAAATAGATACCAATAGGTAATACAACTTGAAAACATGCAAGTTTCATATAAAGAGAAAGTTGGGCTCCATGAGTGAAAGGACCTATGGAAGAAGACTGACATACCTTAAACCTTGAATTCCATAAAATGAACTTGAAGTAGACTTAGAGCTTGAAATGAGTCCTTATATTTCAAAATTGAGCTTGAAATCCTTAGATTTGAAAGAGAGAATTGATAGTCTTAGAGAGGTTTTAGAGACAATTTTATGAGTATATGGTTGAAAAATAGCTAAGTATGGAAAATTTCATGTTTAAGTGGGCATTGGGCTATGACCCTAATGCCCTTGGGTGAATTAAGAAAACCAAGGAAAATATTGCACTGGTCAGCGACCCAGGCACGACACGGACTAGACATGACGGTCAAATTACACAATGGTACACTCCAGGCGCATTGCACCCTAGGCACGGACAAACACTACTAATCATAAAATTAGCAAAAATTGTTTTTCATTATGGATCATCTAAAATCTTATTATACCTATTTTTTTACCGAATTTTACCCTCTGGTTGAGAATATGAGGTCTAATTTTCAAAATTATGCACGTATTTTGAGATATATAGAAATTATAATTATATGGCATTCCAAATCACATGAGGGGTGTTTCAATATCTCCCCCTCGGGAACTTTCATTCGCTAATGTAAAAGAAACATGTGTAAGAGAAGTAATTTTAATGATTTCAGCCTGACATGAACTCAACTAATGCACTTAATATCATTTTCAAAAATCTTAATATGAATGTCGAAAATCACCATAAACTTGTTAGTACAAACATGAATGGATGCAAAATGACATAAGGGGTGAACCTTATGACTTGAAATCTTATATGGGAATCAACTTATTACCTTCGACTAGAGTAGAGTGGAAGAGATATGGGTATCACTTTTTCATGTATGTCTCAGCTTTCCATGAACACTTTTAACTTTCTGATTCATCCAAAGGACCCTGATAGATGCAACAACTTCGTTCATCAACCACTTCTATTGTCTATCCAATATCTCTACCTGTACCTCCTTATAGGTCGAATTATCTTCCAGAACACCCACAACCTCAAAGGGCACTATAACACTTAGGTCACCCACATAGTTCCTTAACATAGACACATGGAAGACTGGATGAACCATATTAATCTCCATAAGCAACTCTAACTCATATGAAACCTGACCAATTCTAACTCATATGAAACCTGACCAACTCTCAAAAACTATATAAGGACCCACAAACCATAGGCTCAATTTCCTTTTATTGCCAAACTAGACCATACCTTTCATGGGTGAGACCTTCAAGTAAACCCAGTCATCACCATTACTCTCAAGATCTCTTGTCCTTATATTGGAGTTGGACTTTTTTTTACTTTGGGTTGTCTATAGTCTCTCCCTTGTCAACCTCACCTTCTCCAAGGCTTCAATAACAAAATGTGGAACAAATTAAATCACCCACTTGGGGATCTACAATGCTGACCATATAAATCTTCAAATGGAGCCATGCTAATTCTTGTGCGGTAGCTATTATTGTAGGCAACCTCAATAAGTGTAAGATGTTCATCCCAACTACACTTCTAACCCTTCTGGTAGAACCAAGATAGGAGCAGAGATAAGCTTGTCTTTCAAAGTTTGAAAACTCTCTTCACATTCATTGGTCAAAATAAATTTTCCTTATCTTGGGTCAACTTTGTCATAGGGAAAGTAATAGAAGAAAAGCCATTCTCAAACTTCCAGTAGTAAGCTGCCAACCCAAGAAATCCCTAATATCCGATGGAGTCAAGGGTCTAGCCCAACTTATTATCACCTCCATCTTCTTTTGATCCACCTTTATTCCATCAGCTCGACACCAAATGTCCCAACAAAGAAACCTAGTTCAACAAAAATTCACACTTTTCATATTTAGTAAACAACCTCTCATCCCTCAAGATTTGCAACACCACCCTCAAGTGATTCACATGCTCTTCCTACTCTAAGAATAAATCAATATATCATCAATAAAAACCACCAAAAGCATATCAAGGTAGGGTTTAAAGATTCTATTCATGAGATATAGAAGTACAGTCGATGCATTAGTCAAGCCAAAAGACATTACCCCAAATTCAAAGTGCCCATACCTAGACCAAAATTCATATTTGGAATATTACACTACCTCATATTTACTTTATGGTATCTATACCAAAGATCAATCTTAGAAAAGTGACTAGCCCCTTGTAGATGATCAAATTTTTCATCAGTCATTTGTAGAGGGTACTTGTTCTTTATGGTAACCCTATTAAGTTGCCCATAATAAATGCACATTCTAAGGGAACCATCCTTTTTCTTCATAAACAACACTGATACACCCCATGGTGACTTACTAGGCCCTATGAAACCCTTCTCTAACAAATCCCTTAATTGATCTTTTAACTCCTTAAATTCTGCTCGTGCCATATAGTAAGGGGGAATGGAAATGGGTTGTATATAGGGAATGAGGTCTATACCAAAGTCTAGTTTTCTTTTGGGAGGAGCACCGGGAATCTCAATGGGAACGATATCAAGAAATTCATTGGCCATCACAACCGACTCAATAGGAAGGACTTTAGACTCAATATCCCTAACCCTCACAAGATGATAAAGGCAACCCTTAGAAATCAACGTTTGTGCCTTAAGACAAGAAATGAGTCTAACCTTGACCACCGTATTACAAGTTTCCTACTTAAGGAAGGTCTCATCAGGGAAACGAAATTCAACCTTATGTGTTTTGCAATTCAACCTAATCCATTGCAAGAATAATATCAAAACCCACCATATTTTATTCAACAAAATCATAAGGCAAGATCTTATACAATATGAACATAGGACAATTTCTTAGACTCTTTTAGCAGCAATGGACTCACCAACAGAGTTAGACACTTTATAAGGTTCACATAATAATTTGGTACTCAGATAAAGCAATTTTGCAAGAAAAGGAGTAACGAAAGAAAGAGTGTCCCCCGGATCTATTAAAGCATACACATCATAATAAAAACCTTTACTATGCTGGTGTCAACATTGAGCACCTCATCCACTCCTTGCCTTCCTTAGAGTGCATAAAATCTATTTTTCCTTGGAGCACCTCCTGTTGGCCTCCCTTTTTCCCTTTAACCAACATTAGCACCTTGTCCTTGAGGAAGACCATCTCTACCTCAGTTTTGAGCATGAGGACAATCAACAACATTCTGACCCACTACACCACAATCATAACAAGCACCAGAGTTTCTCAAACATGGGTGACAATGGTTTCTACCATATCTTTGACACTTAGGATTAGATACTCCACTATTACCACCTTGGAATTTTGGGTTATCTTTTGCAAATCTCCTGTTAGAAGCATCAGAAGACCCTTGGCCTTGGAACTTATGATATTGAGGAAACTAGCCAACTTTAAAACCTTGGAAACTACCTTCAAATTGAGCCCTTTTGGACTACCCACTTCTTCTCTATCTTAGCCTTTCCCTCTAGTTATTCGGCAAATATCATGAGCCGAGACAAATCCATATCACTCACTAGCATGGTGGTATGACACTCTTCATTAACCAAGTCGGACACTCTCAACATAAATTTTTTCATTCAAGCTCTAGGGTCGTCCACCAAATGTGGATCATACTGGAATGCTTATTGAATTTGAAGGCATAATCCCTCACACTTATGGAACCTTGCTTGAGGTTCATAGACTCCATCATCTTAGCCTCTCTTTGTTCGATTAGAAAGAACCAGTTGAGGAATACAACTTTGAACTCCTCCCATGGAATGGCATCATCATCTCTCCTCTCCAATTTCCATGAATAAACAATATTTGGGCCACACCTTTGAGTTGGTAGTCCACTAACTCTACTTTCTCCGCCAAATTAACCCACATGGCAGATAGCACCTTATACACCTCATCGATGAGTTCTTGGGGATCCTTTTCTATCTTGGACCCATGAAAATCTAGTGACTTCATTCTTGTGAAATCCCTCACCCTTGAGGCCAGAGTAGGAGCATGAGGTACTTGGGCCCCTTGGTTCATTTGGCTGGTCATACTACGGGTCAATATTTTGATGGCATTTCAAAACTCTTCTTAGGCTACCCCTATCTTGAGGAGCTTGTGGAGCGAGATTGGTCAGTTTCTCCTTGGGAGTAGGGGCTCTTCTTAGCCTTCACCTCGTCATCGACATGATCTGGAAGAAACAAGAGCACTCACTAGGGGAAAAGCACTATATCTACACCTAAGGCATGATATAGACCATAACGAAGTGAAACATTTCATTAAACGCCTCATAGCCTCCCATTCATAGTTGTGGCATGCTTCACAATTATAAATATGACTCTAATCGACATGGTGTGTTGGACATATGAGGACTATTAAAAACCTAGTATTCTGATACCAATCCATTATCCAAGCCTAGGGCATAGACATGATAGGGCTAATGAGGAACCCAAAGGGACCTCAAACAAGCCTCTTAGCATATCATTCACACATTCTTGGATGCAGAAACAAAATAATCATCAACAAGTGAGAGAATTATATAGGAGTAGGACTAAGGGTAGTCTTGGATAATCATAAAAGCATAAAAGAATCAAGCTCATAGCATTTACATACATAGTATTCAATAACACCTCTAATAATAAGTATTTAACATGAGAAAGAGCCTCAGAATAACATAAAATAAGTAGACATTATCCTTGAAATTGTGCACTCACCAAATCTGTTTCCTAGAAGAGAACTAGCCATGTGGCGGAAGATGATTAAAAAGATCTCTAGTTCCTACATGGTGATACCATACAGGTATAGAGTATGTGTTAGTATGCTTGAATGTACTAAGTGTACAGGATGAAATACAACCAAGATATAAGTCATCATATTCGAAATGCATATATATAGGCAATAGATATAATCTCAAAATGACGTAGATGTTTAATACTTGTAATAATCCATGCTTGTAAAACATTCAACCTGCATAATACATAATACATATATGGGAAGAGACCTTAACCAACATAGACCAAGCGAGTTATTACTTGGAATCTAAGGTGATTGAGGTATATCACCCCCTCGGCAAGGTGATCGAGGCATGTTAACCCCTTGACAAGGTGTTGTCTACCTGCATGGTAAACCATATAATGTATACTTTGAGCACACTTCACCCCCTCGTTAAGGTGATTGAGGCCTTGACAAGGTGTGGTATAACTAAATGGATCCACTAGCATAACAAGGTAATAATCATAATCCTATCGTACCATATAGTTTAGAGACTAAAGACTTTATATAAGGACCACTTGGGTCGAGCCCCCATCTTAAGCCTTAATCGGTGCTGAGTTAAATTCCATGTAATACGTGAAATAATCACACTCTAATAATGATATGAATAGCTTGTAGAAGAGTTAATTACATGACTTAGGTAGCTCATAAACATGCATAAGCTCTAGTCGTGAACCTAACTTGAACATTAGAGTAAATCATAATCATATATGAACCCTTGCTTTAACATTAAGGGCTCACAAGAGGTAAAAATCTTGAAATGGGGCTTAACTTGTTGCATTTAAAATCATAGATACTTTTCATGAATAAAACACATGTTTAAAAGCCCTCAATTATCATGAAGTCACTTGACCTGTAGATCATGTAGTAGAACACCAATAACTTGATAATTCTTGTCATGTTATTTTATCAAACACATGGTGGGTTCATGGCAGTTGTTCAAAATAATGCAATTCTAGAGTAAAACAAAATAAGTAAACTCAATGCAAATCAACCCACCAGTATGCATTGTAGTAAAACCATCATGTAGGTTACCTTGAATTCCATCACAAACCTCATAATATTTCATAGTTTCATAGCTCGAAATATGCATAGTCTTAATAGAAAAAATCAATTCATACGACAAGCTTGAGATAAACATTGATACCTAATCAATCAATACTTGGTAAAACCCCAACATAATTTATGTTTAAATTTTATAATAACAGGTACCCATAGGTAATACAGCTTGAAAATATGCAATTTTCATAAAAAGTGAAAGTTAGGCTCCATGGATGAAAGGTCCCATGGATGAAGGACCACATAGCATAAATATTGAATTCCTTGAAATGAACCTGAAGTAGACTTAGAGCTTGAAATGGGTCCTTGACTTCAAAAATTAAGCTTGAAATCCTTAGATTTGAAAAAGAGAATTGATGGAGTCTTAAAGACGTTGTATAGAGGGTTTTATGAGCTATAAGGTTGAAAAATAGCTAAGTATGAGAGATTTCAAGTTTAAGTAGGAATGGGCTATGACCCCAATGCCCTTAGGTGAAATAAGAAAATCAAGGAAAATACTGCACTGGTCCATCCTCAGGCGCAATGTGGAACTGACATAGAGTTCAAAATACCCAGTGACGCACCCCAAGCGTGTTGCGCCCTGGGAACGGACATGCACTAGAAATTGTAAAATTAGTTATAATTATTTTTTACTATGGGTCTTCTAAAATCTGGATTATAACTATTCCCACTCAATATTTCCCCCTGATCGAGAATACAAAGTTATATTTTCGAAATTATGCACGAATGTATTTGCCATCTAGTTTCTTATCTATTTTAAGTTGGATTTTCATAAAATTTTTGTCTATTCTATGAGTTTATGCATGGTGCACACTGTAGTTATGTCAAAATTAATTGATAGAGCTCCATTTTGTGTGAAAATATTAAGATAACTGCAGTTTATGTTAGAATTCTTTGAAAAACTTTGAGGTGAGATATTGCGGTCATTTCTTATGTAAAACTAATTGAATATAGGTCGACATTGTATTACTTTTGGAAACCTATGTCATGGTATATTCAGATTCTGTTAATTTGACTTTGTTTTAAAGGTATTTAGCCACGAAGCTACTGCACGTATATGCTATTTTTTTAATAAGAAATGACACATGTTTTGGGTTGTTTCTCATCATTCTGAGCCTCATCTTGAGCCCAAAAGTATAAAGACTTGGGGTGACGTATGATCATTTTATGAGTGTTAGTTTGGTATTTTGGGCATGTGCCCCGCTTTTTCCATTTTATTCGCGATTGAACTATTCTCGGTTTGTTGAGATATCATAGTTAAAATAGCTATTGTTATGTTGTAATTCAAATTTTAATAATTGAGCAGAATTTGGTGGTGATTAGATAGGGTAAAACTCATGTGGACTTCTCCAGAGCGCGTGGGTTCGCCTTTCAAGTAAGCTAGGCTTTTCGTACCTCTAGAATGAGAAAAAATAAATGTATATTTGAAGTTGTGTATGGTTGAAAGTCCTAAGTAAGATATGTATATATATGTGAGGCTGATTGTTAGTTATATTTTCTTCTATGCATTTTAACACTGTTGTCATGATTTTTTAACATCTATCTTCCTAGATAGTCATTGTATGTAGCATATGGGGTAACTATGGCTATTTTGGGATACTTGTGGTTATTCTAGACTGTACTAATTGTGACCACTATAGTAGTAGAGTTCTGGTGCTGTATAACCATGATAAGGCCCGATACAGGCTAGATATAGGCTAATGGCATGTGAAAGATATGTATTCTTGCATAATTCATATCTATAGGAATATGTAGCCTAATGCAACTATCATATGCTAGATGTGAGGTTGCTTGTTGACTACACGTTATACTATGGATGACTCTAGTATAGATATGGTTCTAATGGGCCTATTTATTCTGAGTTCCTATGATACAGTTGTACGATGGACTTTTTAGGTATAGATATGACTCTACAAGGCTTAGTTATTCTTTATCCTTGTGATATACCTGTCGATCATTCTTAGGTCTGGGCCCTTTTGTAATATTTTTTGGTCTGGGACCTTGTTGACGCATTAGGTTTGGGGCCCAATCATTTATTCTTTTGCTTTTTATTCTCCCGATGCCTTACCCTAGGCTTAAGCTGGTGCTACCGTAGATACACTCTGCAAAAAGTCACTAGATACTTGGGTAATTGTCCATATTTACTTAAAGTACTTTTGATTGGGAAGAACGTGGTGTATTTTGCTTTGGATGGGCATGACCCTACATTATTCTAGGAGATATATACTTCTGTATACAATTATTAGTACTTGTGCATTTTTTCTCCTTACTTGAGGATGGGATTAGCTAGTGTTATTTAAGAGATGGTGACATACGGATGTGTGCACTAGATGTTGAGAGTATCGTCATGCCTACGTTCACTCTGGGTATGATATGACTTTTGGAGTTCTAAATCTTAACAAATTGGTCATATCTGGGTATCTTAGTCTAGGAAGTCACCCCATGGTCCAATTCTGGTGATATTGACTGAGATATGGGGTGGCAAATGCTGATTCTAAGGTTCGAGCACCCGTTGACTATTCCTGGGTTCGTGGCCGAGTTGTCTATTCCTGGGTTTGAGGCCTAGCTGATTATTCTTGGGTTTAAGGCACTATATTAAGACCATCTGGCCTTGGCTGACTGGGAATCCAGGTTCGAAATGGGTTCCAGGCCTCATTGATATTATAGTGGTTTGAGCCCCCATGTGATACTATTTAGTAGATAGGTCGAGGACTCGATTGATTTGCTATGGATGCACATACCTATACACACCCTAACTATGCGTAGGTGGACCCTTTGGATTATGGGGGCTCAGCGATGTCCATGCTTAGATAATAGGGCCTTACTCTCTTATTCATATAAGGAGGCACCTATGGTGGGAGATTCTTAGTGTTGCAAGCTGAAGCATCTCTTTGGGTGGAGGTACTCTTAGGAGGCATAATATGCATTTGCATAATATAGAAATTAGATAGATACTTTAATAGAGTTAAACTCTACTGTAGGAACTCAATACAAGATAATATAACAAATCCTGATATTCTATAGCCTCCTACTTATAAAGTGTGGTGCATAACACATCCATAAGAAAGACTCTACTAGACATGGCTTCATAGACGCCCTAGGACCCATGAACTCTATATTCTTATACCAAGTTTATCATGCCTGGAGGGTGGGTGGAATCTTTGGCATGGGCGACACTCAAAGAAAATTGCGAGCCCCCAAGCAAATCTCTTGGCCTCATCACAACCATTCAATTATAACTAATAGTGGAAGATGTTAAATCAAGAAATATTTAATGGATGGAATCATAGGATAAAGGCCAAAAAATATAGCAATGAAATTGAATAAGACTAGTTTAAAAGAAACTAGCCAAAAACATAATCCAATCACAACTCAACTGTCTAGTCTATGAAGACTCTAAATTATATGATAAAATGGTGTTAATGCCATGTCCATGTCCACCTCAACATAAAATAGAAAGGCTAAGCTCAAGGCTAGAAGAGAAAAAATGATATCCTCTAAAAGCAAGGGTGGACTCACCAATAAGCTGAAACTAATAGGTGCTTAGTGGGGCGCCTGTTGATGACCAGTAGTACCTGCCTCTATATCATAAGAGGATATAAACCCAAATAGATGTCATTAAATGTAATTCATGAGTATGTAAATTCATAGAAAGAAATATTTAAAGGAAGAATAACATCACACAAATAGCTCAACTCAAGAAGTAGGAAACTCAATTAGTAAGTCAATAGTCTAAAGTAAGAATGTGATTTAGACAATGACCACTCATGTTACTTCTAATCCAATCCACTTAGAGTGCTATCAAGACCTATATAGGAGTTTCTCCAACTAACAACCATTACCTATGAGCTGCTGAGGACATAATGAAAGGATGTCATTGCCACGTTCATCTAAAACCTTGCCAGGCTATAGGACATCCCATCAGTGGATCCATAATTATTAATATCAAGTCCTCTTTTAGGGACAATAGGGAAACATCATATTTTATGGTTAAATTCACTCTTACATGGGCGACGTTGTTATTTGGTTTGTGTTGGACTTACTTTTACTCAATTCTGTGCTCAATACTCCTCCTAAGACTCAACTAGCTCATAAGATATCAACCCTATGACTCATTCAACTAGTCTTATTGGACATTTGTCAACTCAATTTGTCATGTAATATACCAACTCTTTCATTAGGAATGTTCTTTTAGGATTAGCTCATGACTCATAAAGGCTCTCTATCATGAATAATTCCAACTCATAGTGTTCGGGAAGCAAAAGTAGAGATAAAGCATTCTACAAAAGTAGAACAAAACTAGAGCAAAAGTAGAGCAATTCTATAAACACTTTAGACTTAAAGTATACTCATGACCCATTTAAGCTGTAATGACCTATTAGGTTTTCTATACACGCCATACTGTGGATTGACACTGGTATAGACATAGTTTCAATAGGCTTGTTTATTCCGGTTACTTATGATAATGTTGTATGGTGGACTTTTTTGTGTAGATATGACATTAGTGGGCTTGGTTACTCTAGATACTTGTGATATTCTATTGGCCATTCTTGGGTCTAGGTCCTTGTTGATTATTTTGGGGTTTGGTACCCCGATGACACCTTAGGTCTGGGACCCTATCATTTCTTCTCTGACTCTTTGTTCTCTTGGCGCCTTAGCCTACATTTAAGTTGATGCTACCATAGATACACTCTGTGTAGAGTCATGCAGATAGTTGGGTACTTAAAGTGCTCGTGATTGACTGGAACATGGTGTATTTGCCTTTGGGTGGGCATGACCATACATTACTTTGTGAGATATATACTTCTATATACAACTATTAGTCCTTGTGCATTTATTCTTCGTACTTGAGGTTGGGATTAGCTAGTGCTATATGAGGGATAGGTACATACAGATGTGTGGGCTAGATTGTATAGTGTATGTATGTTGTGCTTATTATCGCCTATGTTCACTTAAGCATGATATGACTTTGGCATTTTGTATTGGGACAAGTTGGTTGAGTGATCTATTATTTTGATACCTTAAGCTTAGATAATGCTCTATGTTGCAATTTGAGCTCTAGTGGTCATGTCCGAGTGTTTGAGACACAGAAGTCACACCCTGTGGTCTGATTATAGTGACCATGAATGAAATTCCTGGGGCGGATGCCTATTATAAGGTCCAAGCACTAGTTGACTATTCCTGGGTTCGAGGCCTAGTTTATTATTCTTGGGTTTTTGATGCCTAGTTTATTATTCTTAGGTTCGAGACCCTATTGATTGTGTTTGGGGGATTTTTAATCTTGCAGGTGATACTTTCCACTAATATATACATTGTTAGACCATTTTCACGGGCTGACTGCCACGATCGAAGACCAGTCTAAAATGGATTTGAGGTTTGATTGATATTATAGGGTTTCAACGCCCCATGTGATACTGGTTACTGATGGGTCGATGACTCAGAAGATTTTCTATGAATCCATATATCTATACACACCGTAATTGTGTGTAGGTGTACCATCTAGGCATATGGGGGATCAAGCCGCTGCTGGGCTTAGACAGTAGGGCTTTACACCCACGTACAACTAACCCCTGCATCATGTGATAATAAGTAATGGGCTTCGTGTTGGTTTTGTGAGTTCCATGGTGATTCTATTATTTAGATTGTGTGTTGGAGTATTTTCTAGGCTTACAGGGTCCTAGTCGGCATACAAGTATAGCTATTAGGGCCTTGCACCCCCATGCAACACTTTGTCTCAGTTATGAGATAATTGTTGTTTAAATCTACTTTTTTTTTGTCAGTCAGTTTCATTACACAACACTTGGGTCAGTTAGGTTAGCATTCCATGTTCTCCATATGCATACTCCCTGATTAGATTTTAGATTTGCTACATCTACTGCAGTTCTGTATATTTGAGCCTTCTATATTTACAATATTTCAGTCGATCGTTCGATGATGCCTACTGGTGCCTGTTACTAGTACTCACCCCTAAATTTTTAAATCTTCCCATAGTGCAGGTCCAGGTATTAGCCACAATTACTGAGCAAGAGTGCATTGACGATTTAGGAGACACTGGCGAGCATCAATAAATTTGGATATTATGTAGTCTTTGTCTATTTTGATCGCCCTCTTTTGTATTTAGACATCGGCCTTGCATATGTGTTTGGATTGTATGTATTGATTGTCATTCTAGTTATGTACATAGATATGTATATTTTATCTTAAGTCGATGTAGCCCTGCATAATTGACTTCTAGGTTCTAGGTAGGTTTCGTTATCTTCATTGTTATGTATGCTATGGCTTGATTTGAGAGCTAGTAAAGGTACATTATGGGTTGGGTAATTAGATTGCCTATATGTGGGATCTAACAGGTGCCATCATGACTAGGACCAAGCCATGACAAGAATTTCTGAGCTAACATGATAGCAGAGTTCGTGACACCAGTCGCACTACCAACGACTATATGTATGGGGCCGATGGTTGGTTTATTTGCTCCTGATGAGCTCTTCCAACTATCGTATAGGAAGATACCCCACCCAGACAATGATCTTGATGCTATATGATTTCAGGCGGGGATATTAGCAGAGAAGGAGCTTGAGCTTCTCTTGAGGAGATTAAGGCAGGAGGATGAGATACAATGAGCTAGAGAGTTGGAGCAGGTGAGGGGTGTTAGTCCCTCCAGACAGAGTACTACTATTGAGCAGGCCACTTTACAAGAGAAGGGTGGCCAGACTCAACCTCAGACAGGTGCTTAGGTGCCCAAGTATGTTTCTTTTGACCTTTTATGTTTCAATTTATTTTTATTTTATGCATTGGGACTAATACACATCTTTTTCGATGGGGTATGGGTGGTTATGGGACTTAGTGAAGCCTAATCAGCTTGGCTCTGTAACTACCCTAATTTTTAATTTCGGTATTTTCTTGCATGTTTTCTTTTTCCCCATGGATATTTACTTTCTACTGAACAGGCATGTTTAGGATGTTTAGATAGTATTTGTAGCATATATTATCAATACTTATGTCATATAACATGTTTTTATATTTTGTTTGAAAAAAATGATACCCACTAAAAATTTTAATTTGTAGTTAGATAGCAACCATGCATGTTTATGGGTCTGACAATGTTTGTTAAGATAAGTGTGGGCAAATTGAGATTAAAAGCATGATCTAAGAGTCTTTTGTTGATAATGTATGCAGTGCCATATGAGTGTGAGCCTGATTTGCCAGATTCATATTGTTGCTGCTAACTCAGTACTTCCCCTATTGTTCGAAGTTAGATTATAGATTAATTGTATTAGGAAAGGATCATAGGTTGTTGTTCTTAATAGTCTACTCAGCATAAATGACCAACCAAAATAATGATATAATCCCTTGCTCCTAATGATGGAGCCTAACATGTACCTATTCTTTGAAAACACTTGATTAATCTTACATTATTAGTTGCAAAATCCTAAAATTGCCTCTAGTCCTTCCTTGAACATTATGCACCTTAACTGAGAAAAAAAGTCTAAGTTGAGGGTGGTTATAAAAAGTGTTGTTGGTTCTGAATATTGATATTGTGCACCCCAACACAAGCGAAAATCCTAAGTTGAGGGTGACTTGTGTAAGGTTGAAACAAAAGAAATAAGGGGGCGAGTTAGTGATATGAAGAAAAAGGGAAAATCATGTACTGGGTGCAAGAAAATAACTAATGCCTTAGTTTAAGCTAAAAAATTAAATGATGTTTGAAAACAAGGGAAAAAGCTGAAAAATTAAAAGAAAGAACCTATAAAAGCTTGAAATAGTAAAACTAGAGAATAAGGTTAAATTAATAGAGTTGTAGGGAAAAAATGTAGAAAAACCTAGTGTTAAGGAGGGCCTTTAGTCACTATATTCGCATAACATCATACCAAAGCCCCTTGAGCCTATGTTACAAGCCTAGAAAGTCCTAAAGTGATCTTAGTCCAGTTAGTTGAATATATGGGTCATGAGTATGAGGGCAAGCCTATGGTATTAAACATCATACATGAACATTTTTTGTGGGAGTGAGTGATGTTGCATAGTCCCATGGTTAAATATGAAAACATCACTGAGGGTTAGATATGGGACTTCTTTTTTGTGAGGGTACTTGCACTGCGTTGTTAGCACTAGACTTGTTCAGTGATTGTGGATTGCTAGATAGTTATCTAATCCTGTTTTAAAATGTTGGTGTAGGTGTCTGAGTTTAAGAATTATATGATGTATCGGGTTGAGGTCTATTTGTTACTGCATTATCTATATAAATTGAGTTTGTCGCTTGAGGACAAGTATCAATTTTAAGTTAAGGGTTCTAATATGCTGCCAAAAGATGACACTTTTTTTTTATGATTAAAACTTGGAATTATGTGTGTTTTCAGTGTGATGTTAGTTAGTTTTATGTGTTTTTGTGTTTATATTTGCAAGATTATAGGTTGGCCTTGATTTTCGAGAGTATTGCAGAAGTTGCTAATTTTTTGCTAATATACGAGACGCTTTACGGGTCGTAGGGTAGTTTCGTGAACAATTCTATTCATGGGCTATTTTTTGAATTTTATTCTATGAACTTACACATGAACCGTTAAAGGTTTTACGAGTCGTAGAAGATGGTTTGTGCCCTGAGGATTAGAAACTTAGACTTTCAAGATTTTTATCAGACGGAACCTAGTTTTTGGGTCATAAATCACTTTACGAGTCATACAGGGGTGTCATAGAGTTAAAGTCTAAATTTCCAGCAGCTCAGTACGAGACCCCGATTACAGGCCGTGGAATGCAATACAGATTTTAAAAAACTTTAGTATGACATGTCGACCAGTTTTTCTATTTTGTTTAGGACTTGAATTTTAATTATTATAAGTATGTTTTTTTAGGTCATTTTTCGTAAGTTTTGGCCTAGTATTCAGAGAACTCAATATGAATAGAGAGAATATTTTAGCATCCTCTAAGACAGAGAAAATTTTAACATCCTCTTGTAGAGTCTTTGGGAACATTTGTGTTTTAAGTTCATCTTTAAGCTTGTGATTCTTATTTAAGATCAATTTGCTTGTTCTTAATTCTATTGCGTTACGTGTTCTATTATGACTTCTCAATTAATAAATCTTGTATCTACAGAGTATGAGTAACTAAATCCACAACTAGGGTTGTGGGAACCATGAAGAACTAACAAAGTAAAACTGGATAATCATGATTCTTGTAAGGAGTATATGTACGTATTAATTAACTCTTTTTGTACTGCATGTTTTCTAGTGATGGCCAACATTAGAACCCACCTATTATTCCTGAGTGGACCAAGGTAGTAATGAATAGGAAAAGAGATCAATTAATGAGATTTGATTGATGTGTTCTGGTCTAATCAACCATACTAGGCCAAGGTGAAGTTGTATTGGGACTTATAGGTAAAGATTACTAATGCACACTATGGTGATAGGCCAAGTCACATAGTGAAATTAATACGTGAAATTCATCTCTCACCTCTGACCAAAGAGCTTGGTGAACATAACTTACTATCCTGCATGTTATACACTAGAAAACAATTATGTTATTCGGTAATACCGATTTTGGGAATCATGGGGAACACAGTACCCCAGTTTCTCTTCATATTGACTTCTATCTTGTGATAGCTAGGATTGTTATATTTCTCTTGATTATTGCAAACCACCTTTAGGGAAGTAAGTTGGTTAACCATTCGAATTGCAATCGGTGAATTATTTGAATCTATGTTTTCCATGTAGGTTCATCCCTAACCATTGGAGGTTCTATTTCTTGATAGCGACCGCTTTATCCTCTAAAAAGGATGTGTAAATTGGGTGACAACAAGGTTTTGGTTATGTCTCTCAAATAGTACCTCTCACTTTAAGGATAAAGTAATTGTAAATAGTAAAAAACCTAACGTAGGTTAGAGCTGAATCGCAAGGGAATACAGGGCTTTGCCATTTTGATTCACCAACAATCAATTCAAATACCAAACAACTCAATTCTCAATAGAGGGGGGTTTAAAATAATCTATGGAAAATTAAGCCAAACTACTAAAACAGAGAGGCAATCAAATTTGTGAGTAACTTGGAAAATTCTATTCCCCATGATTCACTAACTCAAACACCCTAGATAATACAACCTAAATTAGGACATTACATGCAGGATGGTAACTTAACTTTTTCCAACCCTTGGGCAAAGTCTAAGGTCGAATTTTACTATGGTGTTTGGCTGGCCACTATAGAGTGCCCAACTAATCATTACCCATTTTTCTAGTCAACCTCTCCTTTCAAGGGTTTGGTTGATTAGACGAGAATAGATCAATTGATTCTGTTACCCATTTCCTTTTCCTATTCCTTACTACCTTGATCCGGATCATAACATTAGTCTGGATTCAATGTTGGCCACTAACAAAAAACAAGAAAAATGAAGGAAAATGGATAATATATGCAAATATTCAACGCAAGAAATGCAAATTATTCATATTTCCTAAGTTAACTACTCATGGTTTCCACAACGCTAAGTTGTGGGGTTTAGCCACTAATGGCTTGGGCAAACAAATCAACTCTTAATAAACAAAACATGGTACATTTCTTACCTAAGAAAATTAATGAACAATGAAACCCACTTTGCAAGTAGAATCATAAGCTTGAATAATGATATTAACCCACAAGTTAATCTAATTTCCAAATTTGAGTCTCCAATGATAAACCCTAGAAATTCCCTAGAAATTCTTACTAAAACATATCTAAAATTTATTTACAATGTGAATAATAATGAAAAGATGCTCTTAAAACCCTAAAATATACTATTTATAGTATTCACAAAAATTTACTTAAAATAAGTAGAAAATCTAGTCGGCGTCTGCTACGGCTCGTAGTATAATTTGTAGGGTGACCTATGAGTCGTAGTCGTGCTTTGATTGTCAAAATTTGATATTTTGGCCTGTACTACTTTAGTACACCTCTATGAGTCATAGTCTGATCGACGAATAATAGTACCTTCTCATAGTCCACTCTTGTATTTCTTAGTCTAATTTTAATCAACACTTTTAATGGCTACGAGGCCTCCCTTTACAAGTCATAGAGGGTACTACGACGCGTAACTTGAGATTCATGGTTGAATTTCAAATTTTTAGATATTTTTGGAACACCATTAACTACTGTAAAAGAGCATGTACAACTCATAGCTTGAGCTACGACTCGTAGTGGAGTCTTTAGGTCTTAAAAATCAGCAAAATTTGCAACTTTTTCTAAAATCAATCCAACTTGTATTTTCTACAAAAACAAACATCAAAACATATAAACACTATTAAAAGTTGCATTAAATACACACAAAATCCTAGGTTTTAGGCATTAAATATGTTGTATTTTGACAGCTCATCAACACCCTCAACTTAGAATTGTTGCTTGTACTCAAGCGACGACTCAATCTACATAGATAATAAAGTAATACATAGTAATTAACTCGATTTCATATACCATGCTCAAATTCAACTCAGTTACCCATAACAACTTTTCCAAAACCTGATCATGTAGCTAATAAGTAAACTACATCATATTGATACATTTGACAATCCAACTATGACATGTTAAGGAATACCAACAATCCACAGTCGCTTAACAAGTCAAATACTAATCATACAATGCAAATGCCCTCGCAAAAAAGAAGTCCCCTTTTAACACTCAATATGCTAAGTACTAGATGTCTCTTATGACCCTAATTCACTTCCCACATATAACAATGAGGTTTGAAACATAGATACATTTATGAAGAGTGTTATTAGAGTGTCACAAATAAGAGGCACCCTGAAGTTGGTAAAATAAATCATCTATTTTGGGCAGAGGATACTTGTTCTTTATAATGACTTATTCAGCTATTCATTATGAATGAACATTCCAAGGGATCTATCTTTTTAATATGAATAGAATAGAAGTGCCGTAACGAGAGATACTCATCCTAATAAAGCCTTTAACTAGCAAATCTTTCAATAGCTCTTTCAACTCCTTAAGCTTTCCTAGGGTCATTCTATAAGGAGGAACATAACAGGTTGACTGTAGAAAAGAACATCAGTCCTATAGTAATTCTCCCTATCAGGAGGTATTCAGGGTAGACTATCAAAAATTACTTTAAGGAACTCATTGACAATTGGAAGCGACTCAAGAGAGGGAGATGCTATAGTATTATCCTTAACTCAAATAATATGATAAATATATCCTTTACCGTTTAGCTTTCTAGCCCTAATTTAGGAAATAAACTTATCCGTAGGCACTGCATGACTAGTATTCGATATTATAAGGCCTCATTCGAAAACTAGGTTTGTCTATCACAGTTCTACAATTAACAGAGTAGCAACAAGCGTGAAATCAATCTATACCAAGAATCACATCAAATTCAATCATATCTAACTCATTTAATTCTATGAATACAACTCTACGATAGATAAACACAATACAATCTCTATTGGCCCTGTCAGCGGGAATGGACTTAACAATAAGAGTAGAAACTCAAAAGGGATTAAGAAGTTATTTAGAAGGATATGAAACATACTTGGAACCAATGGAGTTAAAATTATAAAGTGGCACTGGGGTCACGCAGGACATACACATCATGAGAAAAGACTTAAAGAATGCATGTGATAACATCTACTAAACACTTCTGATCATGGCAACTTGCCTTGGTATACAAGCGATTCTTACCTTTGCCCATATCCAAAGTAGCACATCTCTAGTTACCTTTAATTGGTAGTGTTAGCAAAGAAAATAGAACTTTGCTAACTCCATAACCCTGCCTTATTATAGGTCACTCAATCATGATGTTACCAGTTCACTCACATCTATAGTCAGAATTTTTACCCTTATGGCACTAACCTAAGTAAAGCTTGCCACAGGGTTTCTCCATTTCGAATCTTGCACCACCCTAAATGCGATTGTGAACCTAAGGTCTAAAGTTTTGATATTCATTCGACTTCTAATCATATTTGTTACACATAACATCTACATAAGTATAGGATGATGCATAACTTAAAGACTTTTTCTGAAAATAGGACCTGTCCCCCTTGATCTTGCACTCATTCTAGTTATGCTGGCTAGTCACATGCCTAGTTGATTTGGCTATCTTACTTAAGTTCTCCTCCCTTTCCCTCTACTCATCCACCTCAAGTTTCTATTAAACAATTAGGATATATATGTCCATACCTAGAATAAACAAGCACGCTTTGTACTCCTTCACATGCTTGCCCAAGCCAAAACTTTCTCATTCTAAATTTTGGTAAAGGACCATCTTTTAACATACCTATATGTCTAAATAACTTGAAACCATATTCTTTTATAGTCATACCCTCTTACTTCAAGTTCACAAGCTCTTGAAACTTCATTTTCCTCAACCCCTAGGGAACAAAGTGATCAAGAAATGCACCTATGAATTCTTCCCAAATGACAGGCTCCACATCTTTACTTTGGCTCTCCTCCCATTGATTGTACTATACATTAGTTGCATCCTTAAGCTGATAGGAACCAAGTAAAATTCTCAAACGTATACACAACTTTAAGCACTTTCGATATTTCATCAATAAAATTCTAGATTTTTTGTGCAAACTCTTGCAATAACAGTCATCACTTGGGAGATACAGCTAGGTGCCTATGAGCTTATGATAGTCTAATTAAAATCCTTATGTTTCTGATTTAAGTTATTTAAGCAGGATTAGAAAAAGTTATAGGCAGCACCAAAGCCCCAATAGCCCTAGTGACTAACCTTGCTTCTCATTCCCATCTGAGGAGGCACCTCTGGTGGAAATCTTAGTGTTTGAAGTTGAAGCATATCTTTGGTTGGCAATATGCTTAGGAGGAATGATATGCAAATCCATCAAGTATAAGTTACCTAGGATTTATAGAGTTAAACACTATCACATGATCTAATAGTACAGAAGAAGTGATATAATTATTAATGTTTTGTAGCCCCAAATTATAAGTCTGGTGCAAAACACACCCAAAGGCAAGACTCTACTGGACATGACTTTATGGACACCATAGGAATCTTGAAGTTCCATCTTTGTTACCTAGATTTTCACACCTTAGAAATTACCATTGGCATGGTTGGCACTTGGAGACCTTTTCTAGTGCCCAAGAGAATCACTTTGCCTAATCAATTCATCAATTACACAATGAAAGACTCAATTTAGACATTTTGACTATAGTCTAGTGGAATAACCAACAAATAAATAGTATAATAATTTTAAAATTATAAATTTATCCAAATCCAAATCTTAAGACTAGTTTGAAAGGGAACTAGTCAAGAGTTAAAGATATCAAAATAATCTGTCACCATATATTCTAAGAAGCCTCTATCAATACTTTCTATATGGTTCCTATTATATATTTATGGCTACCTTAAATCAAAAGAGATGGGAGTAAACTCAAAATCTAGGAAGATAAATCTGGTATCCTTTGAAAGAAGGCAGTAGTCACCCAAGGCTGATAACAAGGTATGACTTGAATGAAATGCATGTTGATGATCTTTAATGCCTGTCACTACTTTAAGAAAAGATATAGGCCTAAATGGATGTTAGTATGTGTAATGCATGCGTATGTAAATTGACAAAATGAAACATGAATAAAGGTAAAATAATATCAACTCAAATAACTCAAATAACTCAAATCAGAAACATAAGGAGCTTAATTAGAATGTCATAAGTTTAAGCAGGAAAATGTTTAGACTTAGACTTATCATATACAATCCAATCTAATGATATAGAGTAATATCATGTCATATAAAGAGTTTCTCTAGTTTACAACCATCACCTATTAACTAGTGATAATACCACGAAACAATGTCATTGCCACATCTATCCAATACCTTGTTAGGCTAAAGGACTTCACATCGGCATATCCATAAACAATGATATCAAGTTCTCTATTAGGTCAATAAGGAAGCACTCGAATACATGAGTCAATCCTCTCCTACGCTGTCTATGTAGTTATTGAATTGAGTTGTTATTTATAATTAATTGAGAGCTCGATATAGCTCTAGAAACATAATGCTCATAAGATAATATCCAATTAGCTCAATTCCATCCAATAAATCAAGTGTCGTAAGGACTCATACTAGTTTATTCATTCTATCATAATCAAGTTTTTTGCCTATCAACCACCCAAAATGACCCACAAAACTGCTCGAAAACGTGTCTCAAAAGTACCCGAAATCATAATTTCTACATATCTTAAAATGCATGTGTGCTATCAAAAATTAGACTTCATAATGTTGATCAAGCGGTCAAATTGAGTGGGAGATGGGTCTAATCCCGATTTAAGAGCAAACGATTAGCAACTTTAATTTTTATAATTTTTCTTATACAAAATCAATTTGTGACAGTGCCACCACGCAACTGCTCGTGGACATGTGTTAATTTTGCCTCTGCGATAGGTCTGCTCGTAGACCAGATGCAGACCTGTGTATTTTGCTGCTAGTGATTTTTGTCTCGGTCCAAGGCTTTTGGGTCTTGGATCTAAGTACTTCCATGCGTGAAAGTTTCTATACTTAGCCTTATTTCATGCTCATATCATTCAATACACTCCCAAAGACTCTCTCAAATACGTAGAAAATATTATATCTCTAAATTTCAAGTCCTAAAACTCATCCAGAGCATAAGGTTCTCATTCAAGCTTCAAGTCTCCATTTCTAATCTTCTTTCAGGATTCTCCAAAGTCAAGGTGTGTGGGTTTCAACCATTGGTCCATCTCATCCATGGGGCCCAAGCTTTCGGTTTACCGAAAATACATATTTCTAAGTTGATTTTACTTATGAGTTTTCTATTATGAATTTGACTATGAAGTATGGTTAGGTTTTGTAAAAGTATGACTATTTTAGCATGTTTTGAGCTGTTACTCTAAGATCTATTAATACAATTTCATGAAAGGTTTTGATGTTTATTGTATGATGATATTACTAAGTATTGGTAGGATAATTTAATTCAAGATATGTTGCATGATTTCACTCTTTAATTGCATGATTTTACGCTAGCATTACACACCCACCATTAGTTTTATAAAAGTCCAATTTAGTGTTCGTAAGTTATTGATGGTCTATTGCAAGGCATATGAGTCAAGTGGCTTTTAGTGGTGAAAGGAATATATATATATATATATATATACGTGTGTGTATGTGTTTAAATCGTGAAAGCACCCATGGTATTATAAGTGAAGTGTTGGGCTCTCATGTTCATTGTGTTCTTGGGAATGGTTGATGAGTTATTGAGACCTTATGCTAAGGTTTGTGCTCTTGTGAATTGTGAAGCCTACTAGAAGAGGTTATAAGCTATGTTATATGCTTTACCCTCTAGTACAAAGCGAATTTCTACATGTATGGGTTATGAACTATGTTGTACACCTTACCCTCATGTACTAATCAATGCTACTCACTTATTCGTATCTACATGAAGGGGTTATGAACTATGTTGTACTCCTTACCCTGGTGTATGATTTGATATGATGCAACACGCTCATATAAAGGGGTTATGAACTATGTGGTACATCTCACCCTCATATGTGATGTAAGGTTATGTATTATCTCATGCACATATGTCAGGGTTATGACCTATGCTACCTTCTACCCTCATGTGTATTCATTATCCCATGTACTACCCTTTACCTACTAGAAGGTCTTGTGACTCATGTTATATACATCACTCTCTAGTACAAGGTATTTGGATGATCTAAGCATGTCACCTTATTGTGTTCGACAAGACATATAATTATTATTATTTTTGAAACATGTTTTACTCCAAGCATTGTTCATGCATGCCATGTTGCTGATATACTTTCTCTTCCTATGATTATGCATTTTGAAAATGTTGCCTATCTGTTGTTGCATTACATCTTCTATACTTAGTATATTCAAATGCACCAACATATACTCTATGCCTATATGATATCACCATATAGGAACTGGAGCCCCACTTGATCATCATCCTCCACATGGCTAGTATGATCTTTCTCTTAAGATAGTTGGTGAGTCCTCTATTCCGAGGATAATTTTTATGCTCTTATGTCATGTATTACAACTCTCTTCCTTTATTGTATATTTTGACTTTGAGGGTAAGCTTGGTTGCTTGTCTTAGCCCCCGCTAAGTTCTATGTTTAGAGATGTTGTTGGACAAGATATGTATTGATGCTATGAGCATTGACTCTTTTGACTTTATGATGTTTTATGCTATGAAAGATGTCCTTTAGCCCCGGTTCTCCCTATTTATAATTTTGTCTTGATATTTTATTACTTCCACAACCAAGGATATGTAATGATATATTAAAAGGCTTGCTTGGGGTCCATCAGGTTCCCCATGCACCGTGTCATGTCTAGGACCTAGGCTTGGGTCGTGAAAAACTTGGTATCAGAGCACTAGGTTATTAAATCCTTGGAGTCTAACTCACTGCGTCGATTAGAGTCTTATTCATGGTTGTGTGTGCACCACAACTATGTGTATGATGCTATGAGATATTTTAGGAGAAATTTCCCTTCTTCATGTTCTAAGTCATGCTATAAAATTGAAGTAAGTTTTTCCCCAGAACAAATTTTCTTTTTCATGCTAGTTGATCATGCCTAACACAAGAGACAAAAGAGTGCATGCTCCTGAGAAAGAACTAGCTCATGGTGGCTCTGAGATGCCCTCACCATGCTAGATCAAGATATGGCTCATCAAGTTAATCAATGGGCCCAAGACCCTCATGCTTCCACCTTGGGGTCTAGGGTGAGAGACTTCATGAGGATGAACCACTAGAGTTCTATGGGTCAAAGGTCAATGAGGACCCACAAGTGTTTATTGATGAGATTTTTAAGGTATTAGCCATAATAGGTGTTAGAGTGGAAGATAAGGTGGAGTTGGCGACTTACCAACTCAAAAGGGTAGCACGAATATGGTACAATCAATGGAAGAAGGAGAAGGGAGTCAACAATATAGTGCTTTGGAAGGAGTTTAAGGTGTGTTTTCTTAATCGATTCTTCCATCTTGAGCATAGTAAAGCTAAATTGATGGAGTTCATAAATTTGAGACAAGGGTCTATGAGTGTCAGAGAGTATGCCCTCAAGTTCAATCAACTCTCTATATATGCTTTCCATGTGGTTGCCGACCGAAGGGCTAGAATGAACAAGTTTGTGATGGGTGTCTCTAGTTTGGTGAGTGAAGAATGCTGGTCAGCTATATTGATTAATGATATGGATTTGTCCTGCCTTATTACCTATGCCGAACAACTTGAGAGGGAGAAGCTTAGGAAGAATAAGAGTGAAGAGTCTAAGAGGTCTCAGTTTGAGCATGATCGATTCTAACAAGGTATCAAGTTTTAAGGCCAGGGGTCTCCTAGTGCTCCAAACAAGAAGCTTTCTATAGAAGGAATGGATAAACCAAGTTTCCAAGGTGGCGAAAGTGGGATGAGTTTCAAAAATGCCCAAAATGTGAAAAGCGTCATCATGGAAAATGCTTAAAGTGTTCAAGTATGTGTTATGGGTATGGGAGAGTAGGACACAAGCATATTGATTGTCCTTACATCCTGAACAAGGGCAAGGAGGGTCGTCCTCAAGGTCAATATGGTCACATGAATCAAGTATTGATCAAGGAGGTGCTCCAAGACATAATTGGTCGTATACTCTTTAAAGAAGGCAAGGGGTTGATAAGATGCTTAATATTGCTACTAGTATGTTGAAGTTTCCTTTGACCTTGATGTGTATGCATGGGAGTGTTTGGGTGTCTCTATTCCTTTTATTAGTCCTTTTGTTTCTAGTATGCTTAATGTTTGTTCCAGATTGTTATATGGACTTTTTGGTGTCTATCCTATTAGTGAGTCTATTGTTGCTAAAAAGGTATTTGGAAATTATTTTGTGGTCATATTGCATTTAGGTCATGACTTATGGTTTGTTTGGGTTAGATGTGGTAGATTTTGATGTTATTCTTGGAATGGATGGGTTCTATGCATATTGTGTCTCCATTTGTTATAGAACACGTATGGTCAAATTCCAATTCCCTATTAGACACATCTTTGAGTGGTAGTGAAGGGGTAAGTCCATTTCTTGTCTCAAAGTACAATTGGTCTCTACGGGATGCCTTTATCATCTTGTAAGAGTTGGAGGTGTTGAACCTAAGCTAACTCTATTGAGTCGACTCCGGTGCTCAGTGAGTCCTTGATGTCCTTTCTGATATTTTGAATTGGAGGTGGTGTCTCTCAGTTTGACTTATGTACCGATTGTGACTACAAGTCTCACGAATAGGCTCTTCAATCCCTACCTTGTTATGCTGTGGTGGTTCTTGGTAATGATGTTTTGAGTTCTTTTCAAAAGTGAGGAAGATCTTGTTAATCATTTGAGGGTAATGTTGTGAATTTTAAAGGAGGTGAAGTTGGGTGAAGTGAGAAGAGCAGTGCAGTGGCTTTGATGGTTTTGGATCTTCTTTGGTTGAAGAGTCCCAGTTAAGCAAGATCTTGATCCTTCGTTGTTAGAGTTGAAGACCTTGGTGAGAGATACCAAAGTGCAAGTTTCTCCCAATCGGGATATGGTGTCATTAGATACCAAGGTAGTCTATAGGTGTTTGAGTTGATGGATTGGTTCACTTGGAAGTCCCACCCGTGAAAGGTGTGGTCCCGATGGCAAGAAAGGAAATTAAGTTTATGGTTTGTGGCTTCTTATAGAGTATTGAAAAAGCTTTGTAAGGTTGCATGTGAATGGGAATTTGCTGATGGGTATAGGTATAGTTCATCCACTTTTTCATGCTTCTAGGTTAAAGGGGATGGGTTGGTGACTCTAGTGTTATAGAACTCTTTGAGATTGTGGGTGTTGTGGAGGATACCTTGGCTTAGGAGAAAGGTCTAGTGGGAATATTGGATAAATGGGTGGAAAAGTTGATTAATAAGGGTTTAGTGTTCATCAAGGCCTTTTGGAGGAATCATCAAGTCGGTGGCGTCTATCGGGGAGTCAGATCGGGCATGGAGAAGAAATATCCATATCTCTTTCATTCTATTCAAACTTGTGATAACCTGTCAGGTCCTTTTATGATTCAATGTCTTATGCTCGAGGCCTATGTCACTTGCATGCATTCGTGTATACGTTAATAAGTTCATGATAATTTTGACACTCATGTTAAGATTTTGAAAATGTTGTTTTAAATGAGTTGTTGCATTCTTGTTGCGGGTGATTTGTTCATGATTACTTTTGTCATGTACGTTTCTTTGACATTCGGGGATGAATTTTCCCAAGGGAGAGATATTGAAACGACCCAAAAAAGTGCTTGAAAATGTGCCTCAAAAGTGCTCAGAATTGTAATTTCCACATATTTTAAAATTTGTGCACGATATCAAAACTCAGACTTTATATTCTTGATTAGGGGCTAAAATTCATTGGGAAATAGGTCTAATATTGATTTAAGAGAAACAGTTAGCAATTGTAACTTTCATAATTTTCTTTATCCAGAATCAATCTATGATAATGCCGCTACACACAACTGTCACAGACGTGTATTAATTTTCCCTCTGCAATTGGTCTGCATTGCGGACCAGATGTGGAGCTTTGTATTTTCTTACTAGTGATTTTTATCTCAGTCCAAGTCTTTTGGTTCTTGGGCCTAAGTGTCCCATGCGTAAAAATACCTATACTTAGCCTTATTTCACCCTCATATCAATCAACACATTCCCAAATACTCTCTCAAACACTTAGACAATATTTCATCTCCAAATTTCAAGTCCCAAAATTCATTTGGATCTTAAGATTCTAATTCAAGCTTCAAGTCTCCATTTTCAATCTTTTTCAATGATTCTCCAAAATCAAGGTATGTGTGTTTCAACTATTGGGCCTTTCACCCATGGTGCCCAAGATTCCTTTTTACAAAAAATACGTCTTTCTAAGTTGATTTTACATATGGGTTTTCGATTATGAATTTGACTATGAATAATGTTGGAGTTTTGTAGAAGTATGATCATTTTAGCATGTTTTGTGATATTAAACTAAGATCTATAGTGAGATTTGATGAAGGATTTTGATGTATATTATATGATGATGTTACTAAGTACTGGTGGAATGATTTGCTTCAAGATTTCTTGCATGATTGAACTCTTTAACTGCATGATTTTGCACTAGCATTACACATCCACCATGTGCTTAAAAAAATATCCAGTTTAGGGTTCTTGAGTTCTTCATGGTCTATTGCACGTCTTATGAATTAAGTGGCTTATAATGATGAAAGGAATGTATATGTGTGTAAAAATCGTGTAAAGCACCTATAGTATTGCAAGTGAAGTGTTGGGCTCTCATGTTCATTATGTTCTTGGGAAAGGTTGATGAGTTGTTGAGTCCTTATGTTAAAGTTTATGCTCTTGTGAATTGTGAAGCCTACTAGAAGGTGTTATGAACCATGTTATATGCTTTACCCTTTAGTATAAGGCATGTTTCTACATGTAGGGATTATGAACTATGTTGTATACCTTACCCTTATGTACGAATCAATGTTACTCACTTAGTCATATCTACGTGAAGGGGTTATGAACTGTGTTATACTCCTTACCCTTGTGTATGGTTTAAGGTTATGCAATATGCTCATATGAAGGGGTTATGAACTATGTGGTACACCTCACCCTCATATGAGATATATGGTAATGTATTATCTCATGCATACATATAGGGCTTGTGACCTATGCTACCTTGTACCTATATATGCTATTCATTATCCCATGTACTACCCACTACCTACTAGAAGGGGTTATAACTCACGCTATATCCCTTAACCTCTAGTACGAGGTATTTGGACGATCTAAGCATGTCACCTAATTGGGTTCAGCAAGCTATGTAGGTATGGTTATTTTTCAAACATGTTTTACTCCAAGCATTGTTCCGCATGCCATGTTGCTAATGTACTGTCTTTTGTTGTGATTATGCATTTTGATTATACTGTCTATCTCCTATTTCATTGCATCCTATATACTTAGTACTTTCAAACATACTAACATGTCACGACCCAACCCAACGGCCTAGACGTGACCGGTGAACGGGGAACCAAAAGGAACACCAAACAAGCCTCTTGTCATTACACATCCTTGGTCGTGGAAGCATATAAAAGACGTGTATTGTAGAATGGGGCATTAGGGCTAAGGGAAAGCTTCACAACACATCATCATCTAAAGGCAAAGAATCATAGCTCATATCATAAATACATAAGTAGTCCAATAAACATCTCTACATATATAGATAGAGCGAGGGGCCAAGATAAAGTAACCGGTACCCAAGTTGAAGTTTGTCACGACCAACTCCTAGGGCCTAGACATGACCGGTGAATGGGGAACCCTAAGGAACCCCAAACAAGCCTCTTAACTTATCATTACACATCATTGGTCATGGAAGCATATAGAAGACATGTAGAATAGAATGGGGCATTAGGGCTAAGGAAAAGCTTTGCAACACATCATCATCGAAAGGCAAGGAATCATAACACATATCATAAATACAAAACTTGTCCAGAAAGTACCTCTACATATATAGATAGAGCAGAGGACAATACAAAGTAACTGGGCTCACCCTCATACTCAAATATAATATAAGATAGTGTCTCAATAAATAGAGAAGAAGAAAACATAAACTAAGGTCCCTGAAATGGAGGACTCACTAACAAACTTGGAATAGCACTGTCTAACCACATGGAGAAGGAGGATAATCACCTTGGGTTTAGGTTCCTACATGGTAATATCATGTAGGTAAGAGTATGCATTACTACATTTAAATGTACTAAGTATGAGGGATGTAATACAATATGAGATAAGTTTCATATCAACATGTATAACAATAGGCAATAGGAATGATATAGCAATATGACATGTATGATCAATGCATAAGTAAAACATGCTTTAGTAACCCATGCTCATATAGAATATCATATATATAGAAGAGACTAAACTAGATTTCCAAATGTATAACCCTTTGGTAGGTTAGTGATGATGCCGCGCCAACACTTAGGTAAATGAATACCAACCTTCATCTAGGTTAGTGATAATGCCACCTTATCACCTAAGTGGATGAGTACTAACCCTCATCTAGGTTGATGATAATGCTGCCCCATCACCAAGGTGGAGAAGTACAAATCCTTCACCAGGTTGATGAGTACTAACCCCTATATAGGTTATGATGATGCCGCCCCATCACTTGGTGGATGAGTACTAAGCCTCATCTAGATTGGTGATAATACCGCCCCATCACCAAGGTAGATGAGTACAAACCCTTATCTAGGTTATTGGGGTACTTAGACCCCCAGAATTGGGCATCGTCGAGTTCTATACTTTATATAGGATTCATCATATGCTTTAGTGCAACATTTCATATAGGAATAATCATATACATAAGCTAATTTCATCATCATAACATCATTCATATCATATGTCACACTTTAGATCTTCAATTCCTCAAGAAACCATAACTGGACATTTTATCAAACACTTTGGGGTTGTATAATGGGGGTTAAAAACCATGTAATTTACAGGTGAAATCATTCAAGAAAATCTGATGTAAAACCATCAATCAACACCTTGCAATACCATTAAGACATTCACATCAAAACCACACATCATATCCAATATTAGATCCAAGATTTAGAGCTCAAAAAATGCTAAAACAACCATATTTTCATGAACTAAAATCACTATGTAGTAAATTTTCTCAATATAGATGACCCACATGTAAAATCAACTTTAAAATATGCAATATTAGAGTCTTAGGCAACATAGATAGAAGGACCCAATAATTCAACACCACATACCTTAGCTTTGAATAAGTTCTTGGTGAAGGGTTGACAATGGAGACTTAAATCTTGAAGAAAATCCTTAGCTTTGGATAAGGGTTTCGGGTCTTGAATTTGAGAGTGAAATATGGCTAAGTGTTTTGGAAAGTTTTGAGAAATGTTTAGGATGATATAAGGGTGAAAATTGACTGACTGTAGATAAAAACACGTTTGACTAACTTTTTAGGGTCTTTACATAATGCATACTCTATGCCTACATGATAATGCCATATAGGTACCGGAGGCCTACTTGATCCTCCTCCTCCATGTGGCTAGTACAATCTTTCTCTCAAATTAGTTGGTGAGTCCTCCATTCTGGAGACAATATTTATGTTAGTATGTCATGTATTATAACTCCCTTTCTTTATTTTATATTTTGACTATGACGGTGAGCCTGGTTGCTTGTCTTGGCCCCCGCTAAGTACTATGTTTAGAGGTGTTGTTGTAAAGGATATGTATTGATGTTACGAGCTTTGACTCTTTTGATTCTATGATGTTTTATGCTAGAAAGATTTCCATTAGCCCTGGTTATCTATATTTTACAATCTTTCATTAATATTTTATTGCTTCTGCGACCAAGGATGTGTAATGATATGTTAAGAGACTTTCTTGGGGTCCCTTCAGGTTCCCCATGCTCTATGTCATGTCTATGCCCTAGGTTTAACACATCTTTAAAGAGAATTTTAGACTCATATTCATGACCAAATGAAGATAGGTTTAATCATTTGGGTTCAAGTTTTAAAAAATGCAAAACAACTTTTAAGTTTCATTCAAGAACACCCATATTTAGTTATTATTCTTCACAATTCACGATTTGAATTTCATTCAATGAATATAGAAAAGCAATTATGATCGAAATATGACTACATTTTTATGAAATGAGATACATTATTCATTTGTTCAGGAATTCAAGTTATGAAAATCATTACGAATGCAATATCATAAATAAATATGTTAGGGTCTAAGAAATTCTCAAGAAAACAAATCATAGAAGGTTCAATACTATCACAAATAACACTATCACATTATTAAAGCACACATAAGGACATAATCTATGATTTATTTTTCTTTGCACACGTGTGATAAAGGATGACAACCAAATTCTCTAGAGTTGCTCCAACCTCTTAAATCCCTGGATCTTTTCTCCATTCCTTAGCCTTAGTTATTTAGTTAAAATTGTCACGACCTAGATCTAGGGCCCAGACCTGACATGGTGAGTGGGAAACTCGTGTGGACCCCAAACAAGCCTTTTAACATATCATTATACATCCTTTGCTGCTGAAGCAATTATATAAAATGAAGAGATAGAAAAAAGGGAAAAAAGAGGTTAAGGGACATAGTTGATACTATTGATACATAGAAGGTCAAAGTATACCATTAATGTATCATAATGATCCAACAACAGGTCTAATTCATAGATAGGAGTGGTGTACAAGATAGTCTCCGGGCTTACCCTCATAGTCATAAGTGTTAAACATACAAAGAGTCTATACATAACATGAGATCAATAGAAATACGTCCTCCAAATTTAGGACTCACCAAACTTTGCTTTGAAAGTTGTACTAGCCTAATGCAGGAGGAAAATGATCAAGTGGGACTCTAGTTCATACATGGTAGTATCATGTAGGATAGGGTATATGCTAGTACATTTGAATGCACTAAGTAATTTAAGATGCAATAGAACAAGGGATGAGTAACATAATGGAAATGCATAAATGGACATTGAATGAACATAATAGCAATATGAGATACATGAATGATGCTTAAAGTAAAACATAATTAAATAGAACATATTACATGTTTAGGAAGTGACCATCATCATAGACCAAGCAACTTAGTACTTGTAATCCAAGGTAAACCACCCCTTGAAGGTGATTTAGGTATCAACCCCTCAACTTAGTTTATGGGTTTACCACCTCCCATCAAGGTGTTTGAGGTATCAACCCCTCAGCTTGGTTAATTGTGTTAACCATCTTCCATTAAGGTGTTTGAGTTATCAATACCTAAACATGGTTATGGTAAACTTAAAACACTAAAGATATCTTTCATGAAATTAACACATATTTAAACATTCCTTTCATCATCGTAGAGTTACTTAGTTCATAGGTCATGCAATAGATCATTAATAGCTCAATAGTTAAAACCAGACATTTTATCAAACACTTGGCAGGAATGTAATGCTAGAGTCTCTTGAAATAGAGTTGGGAAAGAATAAAAGCTTAGAATGTAGTCTTGAAATCCAAAGTTGTTCTTGAGTTTCCTTGAACTTTTATTGGGATCTTGGTAGAGGACTTTGAGGGTATTGAAGAGTGTATTCAAATTGAGAGTAATGAGCTTTATAATTTGGAATAGGGCTTAAGTATTTTGGGGAGGTTAAGATAGCATTGGAAGTCTAAAAAGTCATTAGAATGAATTAAATTCACGGAATTGCCATTAGTGAATGGATGCAAAAATTGGCTAAGTGATACCCTATTGAGGCCCACACGGGTCGTGTGGCACTCCACAGGTCGTGTGGAGTGCTCGTAAGGTGAGACTTGGTGAAAATTTGGAAGTTGGGATACTACTGAAAAATCAATTTTGTCACTTTGACGGGAGTCTCTACAGGCCATGTGATGCTACACATTTCGTGTAGTGGCCTGCGGAGTTACACTTTCTAAGATAAATGTTGCTAGGAGACCCCACACCAAGGACCACGACCCATGTGGATGGGCATGGGACAACACTTCACAGAAAACTACTTCCATGCTCACTAAGCTTCCTTTGCACACACCTCACAACTACCCACATGGTTAGTGGCAAGCCACACGGCCATGTTACTTACTTGGTCACATGCCTTAGACCAAAAATGGTCTTTTCAAGCTCAAGGCAACCTAGACAGCCCATCAGAAGCCCCACTGCCCATCAAGGTGCCCATGTGACATCACTAGATGGGAGGGTTTCATGAAAAAGATCATAACTCCTTCATCCAAACTCAGAATGAGGTGAGACAAAGTGTGTTAGAAAGCTGACTGAAAGGGCTTTTATTTGAAATGTCGAGGGTCATGCAGTTCCATGTGGGAGAAAAGTTATGCTCATTTAAAGTTGACCTATACATAAACCTACACCAAAAACTAAAGTCATAGGGAAGTCTTAAATTCATCAAAGTACTACAAGTCTCCCACGACACTAATACACACCCAACCTAACCAAATGAGGCTTGATAAATGGGTGCATGAGAGCATGGAGTTATAGTGTGCCACAAGAATGCTTTATGAAACTAAGAAATGCCTTTAGAAACTTTGTAAGTTAAAAAGTACCTATATAAGTCATAGGTTAAGTTTAGGATGGGTGGAAAAAAGTCTTGAATACCCCTCATTATAACTGCATGAATTTGAACTAAGTTTCTCCTACTCTGCATTGCATTGGGTATTCATTTATGAAAACTTTTGACAACTATATGGGCCATTGAAAATAAAAAAAAATATTAGACCTATTTAAGGGAACCTCTCTAACAGAGAGTGTTTGCACACTTTTCGATTTCTACAATTTTCACTCTGAAAAGTCATTTTTTATTCGATTGGCCTACATTTGACCGATACTATAGTCCCACTCAAATTAATATACTGATCATCATTTCTGCCACATATTTTCCATGAGAATTGAGAATGATGTGTTATCTGATTAATTTCTCATTTATAGGTATTTTGGTGATTTTCCAGGGTGTAACAGATGCACTTTAATGACATGCCATCCAAGGCCTAAAGTTGATAATATATATATGTCATGGCCAAAAATGGATCATAGCTAAGAATTATGAAATAAAGTGGAAAACCAACTCAACATAACATCAAATATCCTAAAACATGGAGTCATGAGTACAAAAGCATCTAAATAGTACAGAAGGTAAATGCAACTGTCTCAAAACAATATACAAAATTATCTCATAACATCTAGTACACAGTATGAAGGATAGCAATAAAGTGAGTCCCGAAGATCCGCAGCGACTCAAAGTCTAAGCCTCATCGGTAGGATCTGGATGGAAGGAGAATAGCTAAAGTATAGTGGTCAACTACCCTGTGTGGGTCTCTGTACTTGATCTGTGAGTAGGAAACAAAGTAGGGGTGAGTATATCACAATGTACCAAGTAGGTTGAATTGATTGGGTAAGAGAAATCGAGCAAGTACGCACTAACGAAAAGTAGTATCACCTGCAACAAAAGGGTTAGTGCATATATAAACAATACATATATATATACACACACATACATATATACACCAGCAGAATAAGATATCAGTGATAGTCAAGGATGCAATGCGTATGCAATGTATGGAAGTTATTCAGGATGAGAAAATGCATATACAATATATATATCTATTGAGCTAAAGCTATAAGGTAGAACCAATGGGGGTCTTGTCAAACCATATATGAGGTCTTTTGAGTGTCATGATAGTCGCTGGCGCTAATAACACCTTGGTTGATGCTGGCACTGATGGAGGGGGTTATAATACTTACAACGGACTCTAGCGTCGATGATACCCCAGTGAACACTGGCACCAGCAGAGATATAAAAAAAATATGTGTCAATTTCAAAATATATAGATGCATAAAACATAACATACCTCGACGGACTATGGCGCCACTAAGCAGATCTCAAATAACTCATCTATCAAAGGGCCAATGCAATATAGATGCAATGCATGCCAACCTGGAGTAACAAGATTATAAAAAACATGATGTGTCTCAGTGGACTCTGGCACTGGTAACTATATCTCAAGGTCATCCATTAACATCTTATCGTCTTCATCTCAATATTAATCAAAACATCAAGGCAACCAGACTCTTCAAGTCCCCCATTATGCTTATCATATACCCACAGTGTCACCAGTACTATTAAATTATCATTTACTTCCACCAAATGACGTCACAAGTATCATAAGATCACATTAATATCCAACAAACCTCAAAACCAAATGTTTCATCTCAATTTATTAAGAGGATGGCCACTTAATCAACTTTTAGCATTGTCGGAATCACACATCCATCAAAAGTCAATCATTTAAAGCGCATGGCTCACAAATCAACCTAAATCTTATAATTACCACAACGATATGCTTAATAACTCAAATTCAGTCCCAAATGGTTAGCCAAACCTACGCCGATGCTGAACTGCACTCGGACAAGCTTTTAGTCAACTCAAATCCTCAAATAGAGCCTCTTATTAGATGAACCACTATAAACAATAGTTACTACTTATCAAGATGTGCATTTTGATACACATATTAGCATTTTTAGGCTTAGGCAAAAAATTGTCAAAATTAGGGCTAAAATTCAAAAGTTTCAAATCTAGAAATCAATGTCAAAATTGGGTTCTACACAAAAAAAGGAGTTTGTTGACAAAAATTACACTAAAATCGAGTCCAAATTGAATGAGAAATCAATGGTCAAAGTTTGGAAAACATAGTCCAAACCCCCCCCCCCCCAATTTTGGGTGATTAATTTCATGAGATCAAGGTTAAAATTCAAGAAAAATGATTAGTTTAGTCCCCAACAAAAATCTTCAAAAACCTTACGTCAAACTTGCCCCCAAAAGCATAGAAGTTCAAAAATGGGGTAAAAATGGTGTTTCGGGGGGTTTCATATCTGACCAGTGAAATGCCCTCTGCGATGCAGGACTAGGCCCTCGAAATCAGAGCCTATCAATGCCTAAATCTCCATGATTGAGGGGACTATGTCCATAAACATGGACTACAGTATCTGCACCAGTAAAATCAGCCAATATCAAAACTCTAAAGTAGTACTCAAAACTCATTTGAAATCAGAATCTCACAAACTAAATATGTATCCATACCAAAAATAACAATGCGGATGCAATCGAATAATTAGAATTCAATTTTGAGTTCTCCATGACACATTTACCAATGCAAGTTTAATAAACTAGTTAAAACTCAAAAATACCAAAATTACCCCCGATAATGCCAAATACTATGACGAGATCATTTTTAGTGTTAGTTTCACCATCCGAAAATATTGGAACAGTAGGAATCTTGATCCGAGCTTCCAAACCCCAAATGTTGACCAAAGACAAAAAGGCTGGGATATCTTATCTGCATGTTAGCTTCCAACTCCCAAGTTGCCTCATCAACAGAATGGTGCTACCACTGCACCTTCACAGAAGTTATATATTTGGACCTCAATCTTCAGACTTGCCTGTCCAATACAACTATAGGTTCTTCTTCAAATGACAAATCTAGACCCAACTCAATAGAGTCATAAGAAATCACGTGAGAGTCATTCGGAATGTATCGACAAAACATAGAAATATGAAAAATAGGATGAACAGAAGATAGTCTTAGCTACAAAGCCATTTCGTAGGCTACCTTACCAACTATCTTCAAAATCTCAAAAGGGCCAATAAATCTGGGAAAGCTTGCCCATATTCTCGAACCTCATCACTCCCTTCATAGGTTAAACCTTTAGCTAAACACTATCACCAAAAGAGAACTCAAGACGCCTAACTCTCTTCTCGAACCTCATCACACCATGCAATCTGACAATGTCCCGAATATTCAATCAAGCCAACTAAGTCACACTATAGCTAGTCTTTACTTGTATGAAATGTGCCGACCTAGTCAATCCATCAATGACCACCTAAACTGAGTCAGTCCTGCCCAAGGCCATGGGAAAACTTATGACAAAATCCATAGTCACTCTCTCCTACTTCCACTTGAGAATGGGCATCCTTTGCATCAATCAACCGGGCTTTTGATACTCATACTTCACTTATTGACTATTAAAATAGTTGGGCACAAACTCAACTATGTCTCTCCTTATTCCAAACCACCAAAAATGTTGTTTGATATCATGATACGTCTTAGCCACACTCATATGGATCAAATATCTAGCATAATGGGCCACTTGTAATATCAATCTCACCAAATCCCAAACTATAGGCATACAAACTCTACTGTTAACCCTCAATACCCTATCAGATCCAATATTAGCCACCTTGGCTTCACCTCTCAACACTTTATCACGAATCATGCATAATTTGTTGTCCTTGAACTAGTAAGCCCATACTTGATCAAGCAAAGAAGGTTTAGCCTCATTAAACACCAAAATACTCTAACGAGAAGAAATGTCCAAACAGAGCATCTTCCTAGCAAGTGACTAAATGTCTAGAGCTAAGGGTCTCTCTTCAGCCCTTAAGAATGCCAAACTCTCCATATTAGTGGCCTTTCAACTCAAAGCATCTGCCACACATTAGCCTTCCCTAGGTGATAAAGAATAGAGATATTACAGTCCTTAGGCAACTCCAACTACTTGCGCTTTCACAAATTCAAATTAGGCTAAGTAAATATGTATTTGAGACTTCGGTGATCGGTAAAGACCTCACAATGCACCCCATAAAGATAATGTCACTATAAGTTCAATAAAAACAAAATTGTAACCAACTCCAAGTCATCAAAGGGGTAGTTCTTCTCATGCAGTTTTAGCTGTCCGGAAGCATAGGCTATCACTTTCTTGTTTTGCATCAATACACTACCTAAACCCACACCTGAAGCATCACAATATACCACAAATGGAAATTCCTCCAAATTTAAAGCAAGAATTGGTGTTAAAGTCAGTAAATATTAGAGCTTTTGATATCTCAACTCACAATCATCCTACCACTGGAATGCTACAGCCTTGTGAGTCAATCTGGTTAATGGGGCTGCTATAAATGAGAAACCCTGAACAAAATATCAATAATTTCCCATTAAACCAAGGAAACTTGAAATGTCGGTTACTAAAGTAGGCCTGTACCACTTACAAACAACTACTACCTCAGCGGATCAACCTTAATGCCCTCTTTTGAAAAAAATTGACCGAGGAATGCAACGAACTCAAGCCAAAATTCACACTTTGAGAACTTCGCATACAACTTCTCTTCCCTTAATATCTGAAGCACAGACCTCAAGTGCTAAACATAATCTACCTCATTTTTTGAATAAACCAAGATATCATCTATGAACACAATCACAAAGATGTCTAAATAGGGTCTGAACACTCTGTTCATCGACTCCACGAAAGCAACTGCATCATTATTTAACCCAAATGATATAACTATGAACTAGTAATGACCATAATGGGTCCTAAAGGATGTATTTTGTATATTAGATTCCCAACTCTCAGATAATGGTAATCGGACCTCAAGTCAATCTTAGAGAACACTGAGGGACCCTCCAACTGGTCAAAAAGGTCATTAATGCTAGGCAATGGATATTTGTTCTTGATTGTCACTTTGTTAAGCTGGTGATAGTTAATTCACAAATGCATGGTGCCCTCCTAGGGAGATACACTCAGACGAATAAAGACTTTCTTTAACAAATCCTCCAACTATTCCTTCAACTCCTTCAATTCAGCTGGGGCCATTTGATAAGTAGTAATAGATACGGGCTTACTATCTAGATCCACATAAACAGTAAAGTCAATATCATGATCCGGAAGAACACTAGAAAAATCTGCTGGAAATACATCTATAAACTCCATCACAACTCTTGAGCAACAGCTCGAACATGCGCTTAATATGCCAAGAAGCCCTTCCCCATTAGCCGACAAGCATACATATAATAAATAATGCACTTAGAGTAGGAGCTAGGTTCTCCCATCCGCATCAACTGAGGCAAATAGGGGCAAGATAAGGTCACGGTCTTCGCATGACAGTCAAGGATAGCATAGTAAAGCGACAACAAGTCTTTACCCAATATCACACAGACCATACTTGTGATAATTACATTAGAAGCCTCAACCTTGGCCCTGTTAGGAATAACATAGCGAACTCTATGACTACCACTAGCCTGTGGGCCTCTAGAGGCACCACCTCTTCTTGTACAACGATGAAATATCCCAAAAATATACTTCAGAATGCCCATAAATCATAATTTTTATATATCTCAAAATCCATGCATGCTATCAAAAATCTAATTTTATATTCCTAATTAGGGGGAAAATTGAGCGGTAAATTACTATAACTCAAATTTTATATGACCCGTAGCGAAAAATAATTTTTGTTAATTTTCAATTTCTATAGAGCATTCGCGCCTTGGCTACGATACACCAAGCGTATTTTGACCTATACTTAGCCAAATTTTACCCTCATATCCCCCAAAATGTTCCCTAACACTCACTAAAACACTTAGTCATATTTTCACTATAAAATTGAAGACTCAAAACCATCATTTGAAAAAGAGGGTTCTTTTCAAGATTCAAACCTCCATCTTCAATCATCACCAAGAACTTCTCCAAAGCTAAGGTATGTGTTGTTGAACCATTGGGTCATTTCACCCATGGTGCCTAAGCCTCTTTTTTCTAATATTGCATGATTTAAAGTTGATTTTACATTTGGTCTTGTATGTTAAGAAATTTACTACACAGTGATTTTTGTTCATGAAGGTATGGTTATTTTAGCATGTTTCGATATCTAAATCTTGGATTTAATGTTGGCTTTGATGAGGAGTTTGGATGTGAATATCTCAGGGGTGTTATATGGTATTGATTGATGGTTTTATAATGTATTTTTTGCATGTTGTTATCTCTAAATTACATGGTATTTTACCTCTATTACACATTCCCCAAGTGTTTGATAAAATGTTCGGCTACGGTTTCTTGTAGAATTGAAGGTCCTAAGCTTAAGATATGATATGAATGACTATATGATGATAAAATGAGCATATGGACATGATGAATTCTATAAAAAGGGTTAGATTAGATCATTCACAATCTAGGAGCCTAATTGAGGGAAGAATATCTCAACCACTAGGGTGATGGGTATTATCATCGATCCCTAAACTAGTTGATGGGTTAATATCTAAACCACTAGGGTGTTGCGAGCTATCATCAATAACTTTAATGTAGGGTTAGTACCTAACATACTAGGGTGATGGGTGCTATCATAACAAACCTTGATGAGGAGTTAATACCTCACACACTAGGTGATGGGTGCTATCATCACTAACCTTGATGAGGGGTTTGTATCTCATATACTAGGGTGATGGGTGCTATCATCACTAATCTACCAAGGGGTTTATACTTTGGAAATATAACTTGGTATATTCTTCATATATGATATCTTATATGAGCATGAGTTACTTAAGCATGATTTACTCTAGCATTTATCACACATGTCATCTTCTTATAATATGTCTATTGACTATTGTTATACATTTTGAATATGATGTCTATTTCTTGTTTTATTGCATCGCACATAATTAGTACATTCAAATCTACTAACACATACTCTTGCATACATGATATCACAATGTAAGAATCAGAGCCCAAGTTGGTCATGCTCCTCCACCACGTGGCTAGTTAGTAACATTTCAAGCTAGTTTGTGAGTTCTCCATTTCGGGGACCTTGGTTTATATTTTCGTCTTGCTTTGTATTGAGTCTATCTATTGTACATCCTATTTAGACTATGAGGGTAAGCCCGGTTACATTATCTTGGCCCCCACTCTATCTATGTATTTACAGGTGTTTGATGTACAAGTTATGTATCTATGATATGAGTTATGACTCCTTGTCTCTTAATGAAGATGTTTTGCAAGATATCCCTTAGTCCCTTTGCCCTCATGCTTACGTTACATCTTTCATATGTTTCCATGAACAATGATGTGTAAAGACAAGTTAAGAGGCTTGATTGGGGTTCCTTTGCTATCCCCATTCGCCGTGTCACATCTAGGCCCTAGGCTTAGGTCGTAACAAACTTGGTATCAAAGTTAGATCCTCGGAATTAGACATATCATGTTGATTAGACTCCTATTCATTGCCATGAAGCATGCCATGACTATGAATAGGAGGTTATGAGGCGTTTTAGGAAATGTTTCCCATCTTCATGTTCTAAGTCGCGGTATAGAGTTGTGATGAGTTTTTTCCCCCTGTTTTTTGTTCTTTGCTATGATAGATCATTCCAAATACTAGAATAAGATGGGCTTAAAATTTTGAGGCGCAACCTACCAATGGTGAGCTCTAGGATGCTATCACTATGCTTGCTCACGTGGTGTCTAAAAAGTCTAACAAAATGCCCAAGCTCCTCATGCTACTACCTCGGGAGGTAGGGTAAGAGACTTCATGAGGATGAATCCTTTGATTTTTTGTGGGTCAAAGGTGGATGAAGATTCATAATAGTTCATTGATGAGGTCTACAAAATCTTGAATATCATGGGTGTTGGGCCGAATGAAAAGGCAGAGTTAGCAGCGTACCAACTCAAGGGGGTAGCCTAAATTTGATATGATCAGTAGAAAGGTGAGAAGGATAATGGCTTTGTGGTGCTTTGGGAGGAATTCAAATTGGCCTTACTTAAGCTGTTCTTCCCTCTTGAAATTAGGGAAGCAAAGTTGGTAGAGTTTGTGAACTTGAAACAAGATGCTATGAGTGTGAGGCAGTATGCCATCAAATTTAATCAACTTTCAAAGTATGATCCACACTTGGTGGCTGATCCTAGATCAAGGATGATTAAATTTGTGATGGGGTCTCCAACTTGGTGAGTGAAGAATGTCGGTCCGCCTTGCTAATTAGTGACATGGACTTGTCTCGATTGATGAAATATATCGAGCAAATAGAGAAGGAAAAATTGAGAAAGAGAAGGGGCCATGAGGCCAAGAGGACCCGATTTGAGGGTATGTTCCAAAAGTGTGTTAGATTTCATCAAGGCCAAAGGCCTCTTCATGCTACTAATAGGGGGTTTGGCAATGCATTCCATAGGCCTCAAGGTATTGGTTGTGTGTCTCCTAATGATGAGTGCATGTTTGAAGGGTTCTAATGCATGCTATAAATGTGGGGATCTTGGTCACAAGGAGAGAGATTGTCCAAGAAACAATGACAAGGTTCTAGGTACAAATATGGTTCCATTGGGTAGAGGTGGTTCTTAAGGTGGTGCCCAAAGGCACAACCAGTTTTATGCTCTACATAGGAGGCAAGCAGTTTTTGAGGTCGTCGATGTTGTTACGTATATGATAAAAATCTTTGATCTTGATATATATGCTTTAACTGATCCGAGTGCCACCCTTTCCTTTGTTACCACCTTTGTTGGTAAAAAGATCCATATTGAGTCGAAGTTGTTGCATGAGTCATATGAGGTATCTACTCCTATTGGTGCATCTATTGTTTCTAAGATTGTGTATAGAAATTGTCTAGTTTGTAACTTGCATAAAATCCTACCTTGCGATCTTGTTGAATTAGATATGATTGATTTCGATGGTATTCTTAGGATGGATTGGTTGTATGCTTTTGATACTTCTATTGATTGTAGAACCCATAGGATAAAGTTTTAATTCCAAAAGGAACCCATCCTTTAGTGGGAAAGTCATGATTTGGTTGTAAGGGGTAGGTTCATCTCATGCATTAAAGTCCATAAGTTGATTTCTAAGGGATGTTTGTATCATCTTGTGAGGGTTGAAGATGTGGAGTCCAAAGTCTATTCCATTTAGTCTGTCTGCTTGTAAGTGAGTTTCTTGATGTCTTGTCTGATGACCCTCCTGGTGTCCTTCATGAAAGGAAGATAGATTTTGGCATAGATCTCCTCCCCGAGACCCGACCTATGTTTATTCCCCCTAACAATATGGCCCTGGTGGAGTTGAAGGATTTAAAGGATCAATTGAAAGATCTATTGGAAAAGGGTTTTATTCGACCTAGCAAATCACCTTAGCGAGCATCGGTGTTGTTTGTAAAGAAGAAAGATGGGTCACTTAGAATGTGCATTGACTACCGACAACTTTATAGGGTCAATATAAAGAATAGATATCCTCTTCAAAGAATTGATAACTTGTTTGACCAATTGCAAGGGGACAACTTTTTCTCTAAGATTGATCTTCGATCTAGGTACAATCAAATGAGGGTGAGGGAGTGTGATATTCCTAAGATAGCCTTTCGAACTAGATATGGGCATTATGAATTTGTGGTGATGTCTTTTGGGTTGACTAATGCACTGGCCATATTCATGGACCTAATAAATAGGGTCTTTAAACCCTACCTTGATTCATTTGTTGTGGTCTTCATTGATGATACTTTGATCTATTCAGATAGTAAGGAGGAGCATATGGTCCATTTGAGGGTTGTGTTGCAAAGATTGAGGGAGGAGAGATTGTATACTAAATATGAAAAGTGTGAATTTTGGTTGAAGGATGTTGCATACTTTGGTCATGTGGTGTCGGGGGATGGTATTAAAGTGGATTCTAAGAAGGCCGATGTGATATAAAATAGGCCATGTCGGATATTAGGAGTTTCTTAGGCCTTGCAAGTTACTATAGAAGGTTCATGTATGGGTTCTCCATCATCTCTTTTCCTATGACAAAATTGACTTAAAAGAAGATTAAGTTTGTGTGGAAGAATGAATGTGAGAAAAGCTTCCAAACATTTAAAGATAGGATTATGTTCGCTCCTATATTGTCACTACCGGATGGGCTTGAGGGTTTTATTGTATATTATGATTCATCAAGTGTTGGTTTGGGTTGTGTGCTAATGCATAATGGTAAGGTCATAGTCTATGCTTCTAACAACTCAAAGTGCATGAAAAGAACTACCTACCCATGATATTGAATTTGCTGCCATGGTGTTTCCATTAATGATTTGGCATCACTATTTATATGTAGTGTATGTTGATGTCTTCACCGATCATGAGAGCCTCCAATATGTTTTCACACAAAAAGATCTCAACTTGAGACAAAGAAGGTGGCTACAACTTCTTAAGGACTATGACATGAGTGTGCATTAACATTCATGTAAGGCAAATGTTATGGCGAATGCTTTGAGTCAGGTGTCTATGGATATCTGGGATCATGTAGATAGTGGTGATAGGGAGATGGATAAGGAGGTGCAGAGATTGGCCAGATTGGGGGTGACGTTGGAAGATGTGGGTAATGGTGTGGTAGTTATTGATGGTTCAAAATCTTCTTTGGTTGATGAGGAACAAGATCTAGACTCCTCCTTGCTTGAATTGAAGTCCTTAGTGAAAGAGGGAAAAGTAGTAGTTTTCTTCCAAGAGAAAGATGGGGCTGTTAGATATCAAGGTAGGTTGTGTGTGTCATGCGTTAATGGCTTGAGGAAGAGAATTCTTGATGAGGCTTGTAATTTCTCTTATTCTATTCACCCCGGTTCCACCAAAACCTATAGAGACTTGAAGGATGTGTATCGGTGGGGAGGCATGAAGAGGGACATTGCAAATTTTGTTACTGGTTGTCATAGTTGTGAACAAGTCAAAGCCAACATTAAAGTTTGGGTGGCCTAAACCAAGACATAAAGATTCCTACTTGGAAGTAGGAGGTGATTAACATGGATTTTGTGGTTGGGTTGCCCAAAAATTGAAAAGGTTTTGATTCCATATGGGTCGTGGCTGATAGGATGATGAAATCAACTCACTTTCTACCAGTTAAGACTACATATGGGGTTGAATAGTATGCAAGGTTGTACATCCATGAGTTATTGAAGTTGCATCGTATTCCTTTATCCATTATATCGGATTGTGATAACATATGTGAAGAATGGACCAAGTTATATTTCCAAAGTATAAACCCCTTGGTAGGTTAGTGATGATAGCACCCATCACCCTAGTGTGTGAGATACAAACCCCTTATCAAGGGTAGTAATGACAACACCCATCACCCTAGTGTGTGAGGTATTAACCCCTCATCAAGGTTAGTGACTATAGCACCTATCACCGTAGTGTGTGAGGTATTAACCCCTCATCAGGGTTATTGATGATAGCTCCTATCACTCTAGTGTGTGAGATATTAACTCCTTATCAAGGTTAGTAATGATAAGATCCATCACCCTAGTGGTTGATATATTAACCCCTCAACAACATTAGTGATGATAGCACCCATCACCCTATTGGTTGAGATATTGACCCCTCAACTAGGTTCCTGGATTAGGAATGGCCTAATACAACACTTCCTATATAATTCATCATGTATATAAGCTTATTTCATCATCATACAGTCTTTCATATCATATCATAAGCTTTAGACCTTTAATTCCACAAGAAACAATAGTCTGACATTTTATCAAACACTTAGGGAGTGTGTAATGGGTGTAAAAGACCATGCAATTTAGAGATGAAAACATGCAAGAAAATTTATTGTAAACCCGCAATCAACACTTTGCAACATCCCCGAGACATTGATATCAAAATCCCTTATCAAAACCAACATTACATCCAAGATTTAGAGCTCAAAATATGCTAAAACAACCATACTTTCATAAACTAAAATTAGTGTGGAGTAAATTTTTTAATATACAAAACTCATAAGTAAAATAAACTTTAAATCATGCAATATTAGTAAAAAGGAGGCTTAGGGACCATGGGTGAAAGGACCCAATCATTTAACACCACATATCATAGCTTCAGAGAAGCTCTTGGTGAAAATTGAAGATGGAGGCTTGAAGCTTGAAGAGAATCCTTAGTTCCGGACGAGGATTTTGAGTCTTGAATTTTATAGTGAAAATATGTCTATGTGTTTTAGTGAGTGTTAGAAAATGTTCTGGGGGATATGAGGGTGAAATTTTGCTAAGTATAGGTAAAAACACATTTTGGAAAACTTAGGTCCAATATTTAGACAAATTTGGACGAACTAAAAAAAATACACTAAAGTGAAACACTGCCGCATCACGCCAAGGACGCGTAATGCTTACGGGAAATCATCACTTAAAATTTTATAATTGCTAATATTTCACTCTTAAACCTAGCTTAGACCATTCTAACATAATTTTGACCCTCTGATCATAAATTGAAGTTAGATTTTTGAAATAACAAATGAATTTTCATATATATGGAAATTAATATTCTGGCCATTCTGAGGGATATTTTTGGGCACTTTTTGGGATCATTTCAATATCTCTCTCTTGGGAATATTCGTCAAAGAATGTAAAGGTGATGTACAAGAAAAGAGTGATGATGAAAAAATCAACCCCAACAAGTATGCAAGATAACAAGTAAAACACCATTTTCAAATTTCCAACATAAGTGTAAAATCATCATAAGCTTGCATGCTTAAACAAGAATGCATATGAATGAGATAGGGGCTGAAATGTAAGATTTAAAATAACATATGAGACTTAGGATTAGTACCGTAGGCTTGAATGGAGTGTAAAAGATAAGGATATAGCTTTTTCATATCCTCTTCGGCCTCCCATGTAGAACTTTCAACTTGTTTGTTCTCCCAAAGGACCTTAATCGATGCTGCCTCTTTGTTCCTCAATTTCTTGACTTACCTATCTGAGATCTAAACTGGAAACTCCTAATATTTCAAGTTATCCTTAACAACACCCACAACATGAAGATTGACAATGGCATTTGGATCACCAACACTCTTTCTCCACATAGAAACATAGAATACCGAATGAACCAAATTAATTTCACTAGGCAACATTAACTCATGAGCTTACTTGACAACTCTCTTTATAACTTCATAAGGACAAACATACGTTGTACTCAATTTCCCCTTTATACCAAAATGGACCACACCTTTCATCGGAGAAACCTTCAAATAAACCCAATCACCCACTTGGAATTGTAGGTCTCTTTTTCTTACAACAACATAGGATTTTTGATAACTTTGGGTTGTTCTCAAATTTTCCCTAATCATGTTAACATTCTCAATAGCCTCCATAAAAAGATCCAACCCTAATAAAGCTACCTTTCTATCCTCAGACCAACCCACCAGTGATCTACACCATCTCCCAGTGATCGTACCAACTACCTTTAAGTTCCAAGACATAAGCCCTAACCATATCCTCAAGTGTTTGGTTTGTCCTATCGACTTGATCATCCGTTTGAGGCTGAAAGGCCGTACTAAGGTAAACTTTGGTACCAACACCCCTTTAAAAACACCTCAAAAAGTGTGAAGTAAATTGTGCATCTTATATGAGCATGAGTTATTTAAGAATGATTTACTCTAGCATTGACCATATATGCTATCTTGTTATAATATGCCTATTTCTTATTGTTATGCATTTTGATTATGATGTCTATTTCTTGTTACATTGCATCACACATACTAAGTACAATAAAACGTACTAACGCATATCCTTGCCTACATGATATCAACATGTATGAATTGAAGCCCAAGTTGATCATCTTCCTCCTCAATATGGCTGATAATGATTGCATCTCTTTCCAATGTTTATATAAGTGCTATTTCATTCTAGTTGGTGAGTCCTCCATTTCGGGGACCTTGGTCTATGTTTTCCTCTTGGTTTATATGTACACAATATATTTTATGTCCTATTTTGACTATGAGGGTGAGCCCAATTACATTGTCTTGGGCCTCGCTCTATTTATGCATTTAGAGTCCTTTGTTGGACAAGTTATGTATCTATGGTATGAGCAATGACTCTTTGTCTCTTAATGATGATTTTTTGCTAGCTATCCCTTAGTACCTTTGCCCCTCATGCTTACTTTATGTCTTTTATATTCTACTACAACCAATGATGTGTAATGATAAGTTAAGAGGCTTGATTGGGGTTTATTCGGGATCCCCATTCACTGTGTCACGTCTATCTCCTAGGCTTAGGTTGTGACACTTTCAAACCCTCTAATACTCTATCAATTCACTCATTCAAAACTAAGGATCTAACCACAATGTTGGAACTCAAGGATTCATTTGAAGCTATAAAACTACTTCAAGTTTACCTCTAGTAATTCAAGGCCTAAGGTATGTGGGTTTCATCCATTGAGTCCCTTTCACCCTAGAGCCCAACATTCCCTTTTCATGAGTGTTTTCATAGTTGTATTATCTATGGGTATCTTTTATTATGAATTATAAGCATACATTATGTTGTGGTTTTATGAAATATTGATTACTTATGCATGACTATATAGTTCATGATTATGCCATGAATTGATTATGTTTATTGAGAATATATATGTTTCTGCTATGAAACTATGAATTGTTATGAGCTTTTGTGACGGATTTCTTTAGCACATGTTGGTGGGTTGTTTTGCATTAAGTTTACTCATATTATTTGACTCTTGAATTTTATTATTTGGAACAACTAGCATGAACCCACCAGGTGTTTGATAAATTGACATGACAAAAATTCTAAAGTTATTATGATCTATTACATGATTTGCAAGTCAAGTGACTTGATTATGATTAAGGGCTTTCAAGTATATATTGGATTATGAAAACTATCTATGATGTTGCAAGTATCAAGTTAATCCCTATTTTAAGATTTTCACCTTTTGTGAGCCATTCATATTGAAATGCCTAAAAATGTACCTCGAAAATGCCTATAATTGTAATTTGTATATATCTCAAAATTTATACGTGACATAGAAAATCTGACTTTGTATTCATGATGAGGGAGCAAAATTGAATAAGATATGGGTATAACCCCAATTTTAGAGGATCCATAGTGAAAAGTAATTTTTCCTAAATTTTCAATTCAAGTAGGCATCCGCGATGCCTTTGCAATGCAGACATATCCCGGAGGTATGTTTGCACTTTCATAATTTTTCTTCTTCGGGTTAAGACATTGGAGTCTTTCCCCATGCCCACATATGTGTGAAAACACTTATACTTAGCTATTTTTCAACTCCATATCACTCAAGACCCTCTCAAACACTTAACCAAATATTTCATCCAAATTCAAGTGTCTCAAGCTTATTTTTGAATCTCAAGAACTCAATTCAATCTTCAAGTCTCCTTAAGGACTATATTAAGAAAGCCCAAGTTTGAGCTATGTGTGTTTCATCCATTGGGTCCTTTCACCCATGGAGCCCAATCTTCCTTTTTATGAAAATTGCATGTTTTCAAGTTTTATTATCTATTGGTATCTCTTATTATGGATTCTAATTATAAATTACATTGGTGTTTTATGAAATAATGATTGATTAAGCATGTTTAACTATTCAAAGCATATACTATGAAATGATTTTGCCTATTGAGACTATGTAAGTTTTAAGCTATGAAATTATGATCTATTATGAGATTTGATGATGGATTTCAAGATATTTTACATAAGTGTTTCAGCATGTGTTAGTGGGTTGATGTACATTGAGTTTTCTCATATTATTTCACTCTTGAATTGCATAATTTTAAACTAGCATTACACACCTACCATGTGTTTGATAAAATATCTTGACAAAAATTACTAAGTTATTGATGGTCTGTTGTATGGTTTACAAGTCATGTGATGTTATGGTGATTAAGGGATTGTATGTATGCATTGAATTTATAAAAAGAATATATAGTGTTGTTAGTTGACCAAACCTTTTTGGGCGGTGGCATGCCTAATCACCTTATTGAGGCGGTGTCAAGCCTCAACCACCTTGTCGGAGGTAGCATGCCCTAGTAAATTTTTGAGGGGTATGTATCTCAATTACATTATTAGGAGGTGGCACGCCTTACTACCTTATTGAGGGGTATGTGCCTCAAGCATCTTGTTGGGGGGTGGCATGCCCTACTACATTGTTGAAGGGTATGTACCTCAATCACCTTGTCGGGTGGTGGGATGCGCTACTACCTTGTTGAGGGGTATGTACATCAATCACCATCCGAGGGGGTGACATGCCTTGGATTCCAAGTAATAACTTATTTGTTCTATGACTATGGTCTCTTCCTACACATGTAATCTATATTGGCAACTTATATGATTTACAAAAATATTTTACCTCAAGCATTGATCATGCATGCCATATAGATATTATACTTATCCCTTGCTTACGATTATACATTTTGACAATGTTTTCTATATCTTGTTGCATTGCATCCTACATACCTTATACATTTAAATTTACTAATGGATACTCTATATTTATATGATGTTAACATGTAGGAACTGTAGCACCTCTCGATTATACTCCATGCAACTAGTTTGATGCTTTGTAGTTATATTTTTGGGAGTCCTCAAGTGCGAGGACTCTCTCTATGTTACTCTTCCCTTTTGTTAAATTTTCTTATTTTAAGCACTTGATATATTAGGGTGAGCCCGGAAAGTTCCTTGTCCCCCGATCCAATCTATGTTTAGACGTGTTGTTAAATGTTGTACTTATGCTTCGAGATTTTACTCTTCTATGGTTCATAAATATCAAGGCTTCCATTAGTCCAATTTTCCCTTATTTATGTCTCTTGTTGTTGATATTTTGCTTAAGCAATCAAAGATGTGTGATTGATATGCTAAGAAGCTTGTTTGGGGTTCTTTCGATTTTTGTATTTGCCATGTCATGTGTAGGCAATAGGCTTGAGTTATGACAAACTTGTATCAGCATACTAGGTTGTTAATGGTCCTTGGAATCCAACACTCTGCGTCAATTAGAGTTTGATTCATGGTTGTGAAGCTTGCCTAAAATATGAGTAAGAGGCTATGAGGCATTTATGGAAATGTTTCGCTTCTTCATGATCTGTCTTGTGCGATAGAGCTAAGTCCTCTAGGGCTTATTACTAACTCCTAATCGTTAAATTTCTAAATATGTATCAAGCTATTCAGGACAGTAATATGTGAAATGTGGAGGTTCATAATGCTCTATGGCTATTGGCCAAGGTTGTAAATGCTCCACTCAATCAACAAGTGGGTGCTCTCGAGTCCTCACGGTATAAAAGGAATGAGAGGGAGACTAAGAGAGCATGAGCTGAGAATTTACATGAGGGTTTTACTATTCATTGGTGGGTTAATTTACATTGAGTTTTCTCATATTAGTTCACTCTTCAATTGCATGATTTTGAACTACCATTACACACCCATCATGTGTTTGATGAAATGTCTTAACAAGGATTCTTAGGTTATTGATGAACTTCTACATGGTTTATTAGTAATGTGACTTTATGATGATTAAGGAATTCAATTTACGTATCGAATTCATGAAAAGTATTTGTAGTGTTGAAACTTGACCACGCCTTATTAGGGGATGACATCCCCAATCACCTTGTTGAGAGGGTGTCATGCCCATAATACCATGTTAAGGGGTAGATACCTCGACCACCTTATTGAAGGATGAAATGCCGATACCACTATGTTGAGGGGTGGATACCTAAATCACCTTCCAAGGAGGTGACATGCCTTGGATTCCAAGTAATAGTTGCTTGCTCTATGAATATGGTGTCTTCCTACATATGTATTATGTTCTATACAAGTTATACAATTTACTAGCATGTTTCACTCCAAGCATTGATCATGCATACCATATTGATATTATACTTATACATTGATTATATCTATGCATTTTGACTATGTTGGCTTATGTCTTGTTGGATTACGTCCTACATCCTTCATACATTCAAACGTACTAATGCATACTCTATGCCTATATGATATTACCATGTAGGAACTGAAATATCTCTCGATCATCCTCCATGTGGCTAGTTTGGCATTTCAGAAGATAAACCTTTGTCAGTCCTCAAGTTCGGGGATACAATCTATGCTACTCTTACTATTTGATATCTCTTTATGTTGAACAGTTAATACTATGAGGGTGAGTCCAAAAAGTATCTTGGTACCCACTCCAATCTATGTTAGAGTTATTGTTGGAACAATTGATATACTTATGCTATGAGCTTGACCTCAACCTTGAGTATTTTATGATTATCAAAGACTTCCCTTACTCCCTTTTCCCTTAATTATATATCTTGTGTTATTATTTTGCATCCACAACCAAGGATGTGTGGTTGATATGCTAAGAGGCTTGTTTGGCATTCCTTTGACTTTCCATTGGCCATGTCACTTCTAGGCCCTAGGCTTGGGTCGTGGCACAAAAATAGTTTTAAATTTTTCTTACTTCTTTCTTTTTGTTCACATTTCTTTATTTTGATTTTTCATGTTTATACACTAGAAAACAACAATTAAATAACAACTGTAACAACAACATAATCAGTAAATGATATTTCATTTATACTAAATAATGAAAATAAAAGTAAAATAAGAAACTTAGATAATGATATGATAATACATCTACAAGAAAAATATCCATAACTCAAAGTAATCATTGTATCAAGGAAGTAAAAAATAATTTATATATGAGAAGGATCAAATATATCCCTAATCATTGCTGAAAGGATTATATATATCACTACATGATTTTTTTTTGAAATAAACAATCAAAAAAGTTCAGTTCCATTAGATGAAAATGGTATTATATGAGACACTTTTGTACTTATAAAGGTATATATGAGTCAGTTTTATAACAATTAGGTTATGTTGAGACACTTTTGTAATGAGGGATGTATCATCTCTAAATCGTAAAGTCGTATTTAAGCATATAACACACTTTTGTAACGAAGGATGTATCATCTCTAAATCGTAAAGTCGTATTTAAGTATTTTATTTATGCACAAACTCTATTTCAATGTATAAACACTATTTAATTTTTTTTCATGATATATTGTTGAACACAATTCTAGCTTCATCTCCAATAACTCCATGACCAAGTCTATTATAAATTAAGAAGAATATCTTCATGAAAAAAAATATACTTCCAATTTTTTTCTTGAAAATAAGTTGGTTTCTTATTTATATTTTACTATTTGATAAGCTAAAAAAAATCACATATGCACTTTAGTAGAAGATAAAAAAATAATGAAAATAATTATATTCCTCAATAGCAAACACACCCCAAATGTAATTATATGTACAACACATATTATTAATATTGTTTTCTAAAGGAAGAAAAGACTAATATAAAACACTTTCCCAAGATGATTAAGAGACAGGATCTCTTCTCTCTTTCAACTGTTTTATTTTTCATGTGTCGGCCACTAGTGTCAGCTGCTTGTCATGCATATTATACAACAATGAATGTCCTCACACTTTCTCAATATAATAATCACATAAACACCATTTCTCAGCTATCAAAAAGTCCTAGAAAAAAACTATTATAATTTCAGGTTAGTTTTTTTATTTTTGTGTTCACGGCTTATGTTCTAATAATTTTGAAAAAAATATTTTATGTATCCAATTATATTTTTTGATGTGATATCTATGTTACAGGTGATTTTCTAGACACTAATATTCTGTATGTCAAGATTCTAATGATTTAGGTCGAGATTTGAGGTTTTGAGTTATTGTCTTTGAACTATTTAAAAATTTTGATAAATTTATGACCTCTACATGTATAAAACACAATAGGAGAGTTGAATATAAGTGGATCTAGAATTTATTATAAGCTTGTCTTTATGTTTTGTGAAGTTGATGCAAAATTAAACATTAATAAATATTTTTGAAGAATCTTGATTAAGTATATTATTTTCAGAGGTCAAATGACTGCTACACAGATTTACGAACAGGTACAATGGAAGAATCATCCAGTAAAAGAGGCAACTTGGGAGAAAGAGTCAGAAATGCATGCTATACATCCTTGTCTTTTCAAAACTTCAGGTACTTTCTTTTAACTTATGTCCAAGGACGAACATGACTTTTAGTGGTGGATAATGTAATGACCTAAACAATAATAATAACAATAAGAATAAGAATAGTAAGGCATTTCTTTTAATTGTTTACTCTAGTGATTAAGTTAGGTCATTAATTTATTTACTTTAGTGATTAAGTTAGGTCATTAATTGTTTACTCTAGTGATTAAGTTAGGTCATTAATTATTTACTTT
>JAOTQJ010149974.1:0-32381 GCA_025642045.1 Solanum sejunctum
CCCCTTGCAATTGGTTAAACAAATCATTAATTCTTTGAAGAGTATACCTATTCTTTATAGTGACCCTATTAAGTTGTCGATAGTTAATTCACATCCTAAGGGACCCATCATTCTTTTTCAAAGACAACATTGGAGCACCCCAAGGTGATTGTCTAGGTCTAATAAATTCCTTCTCCAACAAGTCCCTCAATTGTTCCTTTAACTCTTTCAACTCTGCCGAGGCCATACGGTAAGGGGGAATAGAAATAGGTTGAATATCGGGGAGAAGGTCTATGCCAAAGTCTATTTCCCTATTAGGAGGAACACTGGGAAGATCATTTGGGAAGACATCAAGAAACTCACTTATAACTAGGACCAACTCTATTGAAAGGGCTTTAGACTCCACATCCCTAACCCCAACAAGATGGTAAAGACACCCCTTAGAGATTAACTTACGAGCTTTAATGCAAGAGATGAATCTAGCCTTGACCACCACATTTAACTTTCCCACTCAAAGATGGATTCATTTGGAAATTGGAATTTGACCCTATAGGTTCCAAAATCAATAGAAGTATATTAGGCATATAACCAATCCATCCCAATAATGACATCAAAATCAACCATGTCTAATTCAACAAGATCACAAGGTAACAATTTATGTAAAATGAAAACAAGACAACTTCTATAAACTTTCTTAGAAACAAGAGATGGACCAATAAGAGTAGACACTTCATATGACTCATGCAACAGCTCGGGATCAATATGGAACTTTTGGGGAACAAAGGGGCTGACAAAGGAAAGAGTTGCACCCGGGTCAATTAAAGCATATACATCAAAGTCAAAGACTTTTAATATACTGATAACAACACCAAAAATCTCACCAATCCCTTGCCTCCCATGTAGATCATAAAACCAATTGTGCCTTGGGGCACTACCTTGATGACCACCCCTATCCAATGGAAATGCATTTGCACCCCGACCTTTGCTATATTTTCTTGGGAAGAGGTGGCCGACAAGATGGTGACCCAAGGCACAATCGACTTTATACATTGCATGGGAGGCAAGGGGTTAATGATGTCCCTGATGTCGTCACTAATATGTTAAACATTATTGACATTGATGTGCATACATTAATTGATCTGGGTGCCACTCCTTTTTTTGTTACCCCTTTTATTTCCTAAAAGCTCCATGTTAGCCCCGAGTTATTGCATGATTTATATAAAGTGTCTAATCCTGTTGGTGTATCTTTTATAGCTAGGAAGGTTTATAGAAGTTGTCCTATTGACGTCTTGCATAAATTATTGCCTTGTGATCTTGTCGAGTTATATATGGTTGATTTTGATGTCATTCTTAGGATGGATTGGTTACATACCTTCTATGTTTCTATTAATTATAGAACCCATAGGGTCAAATTCTAGTTTCCAAATGAACTCATCCTTGAGTGGAAAAATCAAGATGTAGTGGTCAAGGGTAGATTCATCTCTTGCAGTAAAGCCTGTAAGTTGATCTCTAAGGGTTGTATTTACGATATTGTGAGGGTTAGGGATATAAAGTCTAAAGCCCTTCCCATAGAGTCGGTTCTGGTTGTAAATGATTTTCATGATGTCTTCCCAAATGACCTTCTCGATGTTCCTCTCAAAAGGGAAATATACTTTGGCATAGATATTCTTCTCGATACTTAACCCATCTCTATATTCCTTTATCGTATGGCCCCTATGGAGTTGAAGGAGTTAAAGGAACAATTAAGGGACTTGGTTGAGAAAGGATTTATTAGACCTAGACAATTCCCTTATGGTGCTCCAGTGTTGTTTGTGAAAAAGAAGGATAGGTCCCTTAGGATGTGTACTGACTATCGATAACTCAATAGGGTCATCATCAAGAATAGGTATATTCTTCCAAGGATTGATGATTTGATTGAACAATTGTAAGGGGCTAGCCATTTGTCTAAGATTGATCATTGATTCGGGTATCATCAAGTAAAGGTGAGAGTATGGCATTCCCAAGATGGTTGCCCGAACTAGATATGAGCATTATAAGTTTGTTGTGATTTCTTTTGGTTTGACCAATGCATCAGCTATCTTTATGGACCTAATGAATAAGAGCTTGAAACCCTAACTTGATTCCTTTGTTTTGGTGTTCACTGATAACATTTGTATTTATTCTCATGGGGAGGAGGAGCATAAGGCTCATTTGAGGGTTGCATTGCAAAGATTGAGGGAGAAGCAGTTGTATGCTAAACATGAAAAGTGTGAATTTTTGTTGAGGGAGGTTTCTTTCCTAGGACATGTGGTGTCAGGGAATGGTATTAAGATAGATCCAAAGAAAAGTGATGTGACTAGAAATTAGCCAAGACCATTAACCCCGTCAGACATTAGAAGTTTCTTGGGTTTAGCGGGCTATTATCAGAGGTTTGTGAATGGATTCTCTTCTATTACTTCTCCTATGACAGAATTGACTCAAAAGAAGGTTATGTTTGTATGGACCGATGAATGCGAGAGGAGCTTCCAAACATTAAAATATAAGATTGTGTTCGCTCCTATATTGTCACTACTAGATGGTCTTAAGGGATTTGTCATGTATTATGATGCTTCCCAGGTTGGTTTGGGTTGTGTGTTGAGTCAAAATGGTAAGTTCATAGCCTATCCTTATAGACAACTCAAAGTACATGAAAAGAACTACCCTACACATGATCTAGAGTCAGCCGTTGTGGTGTTTGTATTAAAGATTTGGCATCACTACTTGTATAGGGTGCATGTAGATGTGTGCACCAATCATAAAAGCCTCCAATATGTATTTACTCAAGGGAGAGATAGCATCCTTAGGTACCAAGATAGGCTGTGTGTACCATATGTTGATGGTTTAATAAAAAGGATCCTTGATGAGGCCCATAACTCTTTTTATTCTATCCACTCTAGTTCCAGCAAAATGTATAGAGACTTGAGGGATATGTATTGGTGGAGAGGCATGAAAAGGGATATTACCAAATTCATTTCCAGTTGTCATACTTCTCAACAAGTCAATGTTGAACATCAAATACTAGGTTGCCTAGACCAAGACATTAAGGTTCCTACTTGGAAGTGGGAAGAGATAAATATGACTTTTGTGGTTGGGTTGCCCAAGATTAGAAAAGGTTTTGATTCCATTTGGGTGGTGGTTGATATGATGACAAAATGATCTTACTTTCTGGCGGTTAACACCACATTTGGAGCTGAAGATTATGCAAGGTTATACATTCATGTCTTGGTAAGGTTGCATAGGGTTCCTTTGTCCATTATATAGGATCTTGGAGCACAATTTACTTCACATTATTGGAGATCTTTCCAAAGGGGTCTTAGTGCTAGAGCTAAACTTTCTACGGCCTTCCACCCTCAAACAGATGGCTAAGCCGAGAGGACAACCAAACCCTTGAGCATATGCTTATAGTATGTGTGTTAGAGCTTAAAGGTAGTTACAATGATCATCTTTCATTGATTGATTTTTCCTACAATAATAGCTACCATTATAACATCGATATGAATCCTTTGAGGCTCTCTAAAGGAGATATTACAGATCATCAGTCGGATGGTTTGAGGTTGGTGAGATAGATTTGTTTGGACCAGATCTAGTTATGGAGGCTTTTGAGAATGTCAAAATGATTATATAAAGGTTAAAGATGGCCCAAAGTCATCAAGAATCCTATGTCGATGTGAGAAGAAAAGACCTTGAATTCAAACTAGGTGATTGGGTCTACCTAAAAGTTTCACCCATGAAGGGTTTGGTCCATTTTGGTAAGAAGGGCAATTTGAACCCAAGATATGTTAGTCCTTATGAGGTCATGAGGAGGGTTGGCATGGTAGCTTATGAGTTGAGGTTGCCTGTTAAGATAGAATTGGTTCATCTAGTGTTTCATATGTCCATGTTGAGGAAATGTATGGGTGATCTGAATACCATTATGCCTTTTGATGTTGTGGTGTAGTTGATGATAATTTGAGATATGAAAAGGTTCCAATTCATATTTTGGATAGGCAAGTGAAGAGTTTGAGAAATAAAGAGGTGGCTTCTATTAAAGTCCTTTGGAGGAATCAACAAGTTGAGAGTGTTACTTGGGAGGCCCAAGAGAACATGCGAAGGTGATATCCTTACCTTTTCTACTCCACAAAAGACTAAGATATTCATCTAAGTCCTTCATTTGATCACAAGTCTTAAGTTCATCCCCATTTCATTGCATATGTTCATATTTAAATTGACAAGTTCATGATGATTTTTCATTTATGATGCGATTTTTGAAATGATGTTTAAGTGCATTGTTACATGTCTATGTGGGCTGAAAGTGTCATGTTTGTATCTCTTGTATACGTTTCTTTGACATTCAGGGATGAATGTTCCCAAGGGGAGATATTGAAATGACCCCAAAAGAAATTATGCACAAAAATATGCCTCGAAAGTGCTGAAATTGTAATTTTCATATATCTCAAATTCTGTGCATGATATCAAAAATCTGACTTCATATTCTTGTTCAGGGGTCAAAATTAGGGGTTACATTGTCTAACCCCGATTTTATAGCAACCGTATAAAAATTTAAAATTCCCAAAATATCAATTTCCAAAGAGCTATTCATGCCCCTGGCGCAACGTGCCAAGGGGGAAGATGAAGAAAATGGACTTTTACATCCTATTCGCGATGCGAACACGCATGTTTTTCTGCCCAACTATTTTCTTATAGTCCAAGACTTTGAAGTCTTGGGCCTATGTGTCCCCAAACAGGAAAATGCCGATACTTAACCATTTTTCATCCTCATTTAATTCTAAACATACCCCAATACTCATTCAAATGCTTACCCAATGTTTCGTCTCCTAAATTCAAGTCCCAAACCCTCATCCGGATCTCAAGATTCTGCTTCAAGCTTCAAGTCTCCATCTCCAATCTTCCTCAATTTCATCTCCTAAGGTATGTGAGTTTCTTCCATGGGTTCCTTTTACCTATGATACATAAGCTTCCGTTTACTCTAATTTGTATGATTTTAAGTTGATTTACAATTGGGTCCATCTTATTATGAAAATCACTACACACTATGTTGAAGCTCATAAAATTGTGATTATTTTGCTATGTTTTAAGTTATGAAACCAAGGTCTATTGTAAGATTTGGTGAAGGGTTTTGATGTAATTTTCTTGAGGGTGTTACCAAGTATTTATTGAAGGTTTCACATTTAATTTTCTAGCATGATTTCGCTCTTGATTTGCATGGTTTTACACTAGCACTACACACCCTTTAAGTATTTGATAAAATATTCGATTGTGGTTTCTTGAGGAATTGCAGGTCCAATGCATGTATTATAAGATAAACGACTATATGATAATGGTATATGACAATGATATAATGAAATGATGATGAAATGAATGCATGTATATGGTTCTCTTTATGTAATATTAGAATGTGACCATGCCCTACCCGGGGATTATGCATTGGGTAACCTTGTTGGGGGTTTGTACCCATCAACCTATCGGGGGATTTGTACTTCGGCACAAAGGGTGGTAGGGTGCGATGATCCACCAAACTTGTTGGGGGTTTGTACCTATCAACATATCATGGGGTTTGTACTCTGACACCAAGGGTGGTAAGGTGTGACGATCCACCAACCTATTGACGGAGTTTATACCTCAACCACCAAGGGTGGTAGGGTGTGATGATCCACCAATAATTAATGGTCTCTTCTTATGCATATGTTCTATTCCATGTAAGCATGTTTTACTTAAGAATTAATAATGCATGTCATATTGCTACTATATTACTTATTGTTTATCTCTACGCGTTGTGATTATCCTTTTTATTATTGCATTGCATCCTATATACTTAGTACATTCAAACATAATAATGTATACTCTATGCCTACATGATGTCACCATGTAAGAACCGATGCTCAAGTTGATCCTCCTCCTTCTACACGTGGCTAGTTTGGTACTACTCAAGCTAGTTGGTGAGTTCTCTACTTCGGGGACCTTAGTCTAAGTTTCTCTTATTATGTATTAAAATGTTCTTCTTTATATTTTACTTTAGCTTTGAAGGTGATTCTGGTTGCTTTGTCTTGTCCCTCACTCTATCTATATAGTAGAGGTGTTGTTGAACATGCTATATGCCTATGCTATTAGCTTTGAGTCTTTTGTCCCATGATTATGATGTTATGCAAGCTTTCCCTTAGTCCCATTGCCCTATTTCTACTTTCGTATATCATTTAAATGATTTTGCGACCAATGATGTGTAATGATAAGACAAGAAGCTTGTTTGGGGTTCCTTTGGGTTCCTCGTATGCCGCATCACATTTAGTCCCTAGGCTTGGATTGTAACAACTATGTTGGGGTTTATGAAATGGTGATTGTTTTAGCATATTTTGAGCTATGAATCTAGTATCTAATATGAGATTTGATGAAGGGTTTTGATGTATATTTCTTGAGTTTGTTATCAAGTATCTATTGATGGTTTTACACCAAATTTTCTAGGATGATCCACTCTTGAATTGCATGATTTTACAGTAGTACTACACACCCGCCAAGTATTTGATGAAATATCCGATTATAATTTCTTGAGGAATTGAATGTCCAATTCATGTCTTATGAGTTGAATGACTTTATGATGATGAAAGTACATCATATATATGTTAACTTGTTGATGAACTTCTATAGTGTTGTGAGTTTACCAAGCCTAGCACGAGGGTTGTAGGCTCGGGTAACCATATCAAGGGGTTGGTACCTGGGTTGCCTAGTACGGGGAGTAGTAGGCCTGTACAACTACATCGAGGGGCTGGTACCTTGGTTGCCTAGTATGGGGGTTAGTAGACCCATATAACCATATTGAGTGATTGGTACCTCATTAACCATATCAAGGGTTTTGTACCTTGGTTGCCTAGTATGGGGGGTAGTCGGCTCGTATAACCATATTGAGGGGTTTGTACCTCATTAACCATATCGAGGGGTTTGTACCTTGATTGCCATATTTATGGTCACTTGCCACACATGTATTATGTTCTATATAAGCAAGATTTATTACATAGCATCTCACATGCATACCCTATTTTTATATGTTACTCATTGCTTATGCTTATGCATTTCGATTATATTACTTATCTCTTATTGCATTGTTTCCTACATACTTAGTACATTCAAACATACTAATACATACTCTATGCCTACATGATGCCACCATATAGGAACCGGAGCCCCAATTGATCCACCTCCTCCACGTGGCTAGTATGACTTCTCACAAGCTCTTTGGTGAGTCTTCCATTTCGAGAACAATGTTTATGATCTCATACTATGTTTCAAGACTATCTTTATATATATATATTGACTATGAGGGTGTGCCCGATAGGTTGTCTTGGCCCCCGCTAAGTATCTAAGTTTTAGAGGTATTATTGGACATATTTTGTGTTATACTATGAGCTTTGACTCTCTCTTGATTCTTCATGTTTATGATATGGACATTGCTCCTTAGACTTGTTATCCCTATTTACTATCTCTTTTTGTATTTTATTGCTTTTTGAACGAAGGATATGGAGTGATATATTAATAGGCTTTCTTGGGGTCCCTTTGGGTTCCCCATGCGTCGTGTCATGTCTACGCCCTAGGCTTGGATCGTGACAATTAATTAGCATGATTCATTTTCTTTTTTCAAAAGAGATGTAACTTTTCTTTTAGTTCAATAATACTTACTCAGACTTATCATCATCCTCAAGATCTGAATCCTTAGTAGCCATAAATATAGTTTCATCTATATCTTCAGTATATAACTCCAATCGTAGCATACTACTCTTTCTTCGTTTGCTTAGCAGCTTTTTGTTTCATTTCTTTCTAAGTTCTTTCCTTTTTGCACTCAATTTTCCATTATGGACACTGTTTAATATGATAATCCATTTTTGCAAATTTGTAGCACCAAGATTGATTCTTGTCATCAGACTATTTCCTGCTTCCTAAGTCTTCAGACCACTTTCAGCTACCTTTTTCTCTCTTATCTTTCCCTTTCCCTTTGCTGAAAAACTTCTTGAAATTCTTAGCTAAAAAGGCTATTTGATCCTTATCCAGATATGATCCTTCATCATTAGAAGAAGCCTTTAATGCTATTAATTTCTAAGTCGCTGCTACTTGTTTCTTTTAATCTTCCATGTTCATTTCATATGTCGTGAGATTTCCAGCCAGTTCATTTAGAGTCATGGTTTCAATATCCTTAGCTTCCCTGATGGCAATGATTTTCACATCTTACTTGTCTTTAGGTAAAATTCTCGGAACCTTGTCCACTTGTTCCTCAGTAGTGAGTACGTTTCCCAAAGACACTAGTTTATTAACGAGTAATGTGAGCCTTGCCATCGTGACCTGCACAGACTCATTTTTCCTTCATCTTGTAGGTCTCATATTCAGTAAAGAGCATATCAACCCTGAACTTGCTAACTTGAGTAGTTCCTTCATGTTCAATAGTTAGAGTGTCCCAAATTTGTTTGGTAGTAGTATAGTTTGATATCCTGTTATACTCATCGGGTCCCAGTCCACAGACCAAAATGTTTTTGGCCTGAGCATTTTTCCTCAGTGCCCCAAGGTCATCAATAGTGAAATCCCTTCTTTCTTTAGGAACTTGTTAACCTTCCACAACTGTCATAGGAATAGTAAGTCCAATGGTGATCCTATCCCAAAATTTGTAATCCTCTCCTTAGATGAAATATTCTATTTTATCCTTACACCAGTCGAAGTGAGTTCTATTGAAGAGTGGTGACCTCACAGACGATTATCCTTCTCCATGTCCAAGAGGTGGAACAATGTTTATTATGATTGGTTCTTAGGTATTAGCCTATAATATGAACACCTGCTCTGATACCAATTGTTAGATTTGCACAACCTATAGATTTGCCTAATCGAAGAACCAAGTTTGCAGACATGTTTCTAGAAAGTAAGACCAGAAGAGAACACAATTTTTTAAGTTAAAACACCTAGGTCACAAAAGGTGAAAAATCATAATCTGTACCCCTACAGGAACTTTTTCCAACTTCACTATCTATATGAGCCTCAACCAAAAGATTATAAAATCGTAGTAATCTAAGACACAACAAACTTCAAATGAAACCTAACTACACACAAAGCTTTCAAGGCTTATGTTCCCCAAGTCTTTGAGTTGCCCTCAACTTGAAGACTATGCCTAATCTCAATGTATAGATCACTGAGTTAAGTAGAACAATATAACTCAACAAGAGAGAATTAAACAACTTCCTAGATGTAGACTCAAACAACGAAACAAATCTCCTAAAGGATTCTCAAGACTCTAAACTTTATCGAATCTTTTTTGCTTTTTGTCTCAATAATGAACTCTGAATCTTTTCTTGCCTTTCAAATCATGTTGTTGAGGAGTTCTTCTCAAGTTCAATCTCCTTATTTCCTATATTATGCGTCAATAGAGTTCTTCTTCGCTTGAAACTCCTTCTTAACACCAACTCCTTTGATAACCTGTAATGTCTAGACTGACTTCCTACTTTAGTATTATGACTTTATCTCCAAGGATTCTATCCATTCCATATCTCATGGCATCTTGTCTTTTCCTCTCTAAGATAGTGCAATGAAGGACCAGATTTATCAACATATTTCATGGTCCTATGTCCATCATAAAAAAATTATCATACTTAATATTATTTTAATATGTGTTTTGAACCTCATTATACACGTGCAATGCACATGTTGGAAGTCCAGTTTTATTGAAAAAGTATAAGTATCTGTAAATAATATATAAAAAAATTTAAAATTTGACATCTATTGATCGCTAATTAAAATCTATATTTATTTTTTACAATATTGACATCTTAATGTTTGTATTCATTATATAATTTTATTTCAATTAATAAACTTTCACCTCAATAAATTAGTATATTTTAATTATTATTTTGGTTAGATAATATCAACTTCTCGAATTTGATAGTTTTTAAATATTTATTTTAACATTAATCGATAAAATCAACCTCAAGAGGTCGATATTATAAAGACTATCATGTATATTAGTAAAATAGATTTTTTTTAAAAAATACCAACTTTCGAATGTTTGTATCTTATTAAAAAAATAACACCACCAACTTTCGAAGGTCGATAAAATTTTAGATGATATTTGCATGCACCCACCCTCACACAAATAATTTCCCTCATTTCTTAGAAAAAAGCCCTAGACTTAAGGAACTGAAGCCTTCTTTTGCTCTGTGCTCTAGACTTTGTCTACTCCCTTCTTGGCTCTACTCCTCTTCTTTCTACGCAAGACATCCAATGAACTCCAAGTATGAATTGAAGCCTTCACTCCATTTGATTTACCTTGAAATTGAAGTTGATTTTCTTTTCCTTGATAAAAGAAATTGGTTTCTTTTCTGGGGTCATGTGTGTACGTGAATGTTGCTTGTTAAACCGGATGAAAGCAAAGGAACTATTCAGTAGCAGTACTTAAAATAGTGATATAGTAACCCTTTCAAGTAATGGAGGTGAAGAACTAAAAAATGAACCATCTTTTTAGTAACGGACTGGTAGAGACGGGAAGAGAGCAAGAGTGTGCATATTTCCTTCTCTACATTCTCATTACAATTTAGTGATGAATCCAGTTAATATATTTGGTTTTCTTTGGTAATTTTTTGTGGCACTTGCTTTATTTGATGGAATTTATGTAGGACATTGATGTATGGTTAAAAGGGGTTATGGAATTTGGCAGTAAAAATGTAGTCTTTATTTTGTATTGCAAAATTACTGGACTTAAAAAGCTATTTGCTTGTTAAAATATCTGCTCACATTTATTTTCTTAATCATTAAGTATTGATGTATGTATATATTTTCTGAAATATGAAAAGGAATTTAAATTAATGAAGAATTTATGCATTGAGTTAAAGTGATATAGAAGATGCACACAACCCTAGTGGAGGGTAAAAGGAAAAATCTTAACGACTAATTAAGTGGTTCACATGTAGATATCTTAATCAAAGAGATCTGCTACCCAAAGTACTTGCTTTTCTTAAGTCACTTAAGGACACATAGAAGATGGTGGAGCTGGAGAATTTATTTTTTTTCTGTTCAATCCCAACTGCAAGTTTGAAACTCTTAGATTGGTTCCTGTAGTTATTGTTTGAAACTTTGTACTTTGAATTCTTACAAAGAATAATTTCTTGTAACGTTGGAACTTTTGTACACTGTTTTCCCAAATAAATTCACAGTCCATTAGTTGTTGATTAGGAATGCATCCAATTATGTATAAAAATTAGTAAGACGAACTTGAACCTTTTCCTAAATGAAATTAACATTCCGAACTACCTTCACGTTACCAGGATAATGACATAAATTCACTCAACAAGATAATCAAGTCAAGATCCTCATTTTCAGTGAATATATATTTGTTTAAGTCACAAAAAAAAATTATACCTTTTAATAGAGGGGCCAAATTCTTAGTGTTCTTGTAATAAATAGTTGATTATTATCTAGACACTGAAATAGGCAAAGGAAAGTCAGTGTCCTGACCCAAGACTAGGGTCTAGATGTGGCATTGTGAGTGGGAACCCGAGGGGATCCAAACAAGCCTCTTAGTACATCAGTCACACATCCTTGGTCATAGAATCAAGTAAACAACAATAAGAGACATAATATAAAAAAGAAAGCAGGACTAAAAAAATCTTGATATTCATAAAAGCGTAAAGAGTCAAGCTCATAGCATAAGTACATTATAGTATCCAACAACAACTCTAACTTGGAATGGAGCAGGGGTCAAGATACTTTCTCGACTCACCCTTATAATAGCAGGTGTTCAATAAAATAAAGTCTCAAAATAGAAAGAGTAATGTAGATAGTATCCTTGGACTCGAGGACTCACCAACGCTTATCTGCACCACATGGAGGATGATCAAAATATTCACCAGTCTCTATATGACAATATTATCAAAGTATAGAGTATGCATTAGTATGTTTGAAGTACTAAGTATGTAGGATGCAATACAACAAGACATAAGCCAATATAGTCAAAATAAATAATCATAAGCAATAGATATATAATCTCAATATGGCAGGCATGATTAATGCTAATAATAAAAAATTCTTGTAAATTATTCATCTTGCACAATATATATAGCATACATATCTGTGAGAAGTGACCTCAACCAATATAGACCAAGTAGCTACAACTTGGAATCCAAGGCATGACACCCCCTTGGTAAGGTAGACTGGCACGACACCCTCGGCTAGGTGTGGTCTACTTGCCAAGAAAAATCAAACATGATAATATGACTAGATGGATCCACTGGTATAGCAAAGGTAATAATCATAATCCTATAGTGGCATATAGTTTAGAGACAAAAGACTTTATATAAGGACTCCTTGAGTCGAGCCCACATCTTAAGCCTTAATCAGTGCTAAGTCAAATCCCATAGAATACTTGAAATAATCATAACTTATATAACTTGTAAGAAGCATGGAAACATGACATAAGTAGCTCTTGAAACATGCTTGACATCTAGTAGTGAGCCTAACTTCAACATGAGAGTAGATCATAATCATACATGAACCTTTGCTTTAACATGAATGGCTCACAAGAGGTAAAATTTTTGAAATAGGGCTTAACTTGATACTTGTAAAATCATAGATTATTTTCATGAATTCAATACATACTTGAAAGCCCTTAATCCTCATACAGCCACTTGGCTTGTAAATTATGAAATAGATCATCAATAACTTGAGAATTCTTGACTTGATATTTTATCAAACACTTGGTGGGTTCATGATACTAGTTAAAGATCATGTAGTTCAAGAGTGAAATAGGATTAGAAAACTTAATATGAATCAACCCACCAACATGTAGTAAAACCCTTATGTAGGGTACCTTGAAATCCATCATCAAAACTTATAAAAGATCATAGTTTCTTAGCTTAAAACATGCATAGTCTCAATAGAAAAAGATCAACTCATAGTGTAAATTTAAAATAGATACTCATGTATAATCAAAAATACATTGATAAAACCCAAACATAATTCATGCTCATATTTCATCAATTAGAGATACCCATAAGTAATACAACTTGAAATTATGCAATTTTCATAAAAAGAAAGATTGGGCTCCATGGGAGAAAAGACCCAATGGATGAAACCCATATATCTCAAACTTGAGTTTTCTTGAGATGATGTTGAAAGAAACTTAGAGCTTGAAGTGAATCCTTCAGTTCCAAAGTTAAGCTTGAAATCCTTGAATTTTGTATGAGATATTTAGTTAAGTCTTAGAGAGATTTTGTGAGGGTTTTGAGTGATGTAGAGTTGAAAAATGGCTAAGTATGAGTGATTTCATATTTTAGTGAGCATAGAGCTATGACCTCAGTGCCTTTGGGTGCATAGGGAAAACTAAGAATAAAGTTGTACTAGTCCGCGTCTGGTCTGTGATGCTAACCAAATGCGAAAGAAGAAATAACACTGCTCCTGCCTTTGGCGCATCGCCGCTAGGGTGCGGATTCTCTCTCGAATTCAAAAATTAGAGAAAATTATTTTTCACTACAAGTTATCCAAAATCCAGGATATATCCATTTCCGAGTTAATTTCCCCCCTTAATCGAGAATATAATGTTAAATTTTTTATATCATATATGAATTTTGAGATATATGAAAGTTACAATTATGGGCATTCTAAAGCACATTTGGCATTTCAGCCAACATACTTGTAAAACTTGTGTTTTATTTGGGATCAGTTACAACAACAACAACATACCCAGTGAAATTTTACAAGGTTTAAGAAGGGTAAAATGCATGCATACCTTACCACTACCTCATTGAGATAGAGAGGTTATTTTCGATTGGATCTCAACTCAAAAGTATCATCCCCTCCAAAATGATATGGGATTAGTTGTAGGTTAGAAATGATATGGGCAAAAATGTTGGAATTTTCTGAAAGAAATTGCAAGCTAAAAGAAAAAATACATATACCGAAGGACAAACTTCCCATATATACTATGTTTCTTTGTTCTCTATTCCTAAAAGAGTTGAAAAAAATAATGGAAAAGGAGAGGAGTGACATTCAATGGGATGGGAATAGAAAGAAAACACCTATAATTTGGTAAAACGAGAGATCACCTTCATAGTCATATGAACTAGGCATCCAGAAGTACATTAAGAAGTTCTAAAGAATATTGTAAGGGCTTGGTTTTTTGGTGGAATGGGAGATAACATTCCTAGGACAAAACACAGTCAACACCAAAGTTATACACATTGGCACTAGCTCCTATGGACGATCTATAACTTCAGGCTTAGTGTATGACCTACAAAAAATAGTTGAGGTATGATTTAATAAATTAGTAATAGATCAAGTGGAAAACTAATACAACAAATAGTTTAGGTAGGAAACTCGCACAACAAATAGAACATGTATGAAGCTTGAAAAAAGGGCATATTTTCAGTTGTGTTTTTGACTAATAACTTTTTCTGAAATATAATTTGTTAAAGAGTGTTTCCTTACATTTTTCCTATTGACTTTTTGTTGCAATAAAGCTTTTCAAATCGAAAATCATATATCCTCGCATTTAGATCACATGTAAAAGAAATCGTATTAAACAAAGAGTAAATGCCTAACAATAGAACACATGTCTCTAAATCCTCCATGATGCTTTGGTCTTATCTCTTTTCTGCTTTTTGATGCAAAATTTTAACATATACTTACTTAAATTTCATATGTAGTAAACACACTATAAGTGCAAGGATACCATTCAATTAATGGTTCTAATATTCAAAGGCATTGAGCTCACTGTTGCCAGCCCCTTCATCTCTAGCCTGAATTAAAAGAAGAAGAGGTATTATTTCTGAACAAATCTTAATCTTTATTATTATATACTAGATTATATTTGTGATTTAAGACACTTGCATGTGCTTAGGGTTTGCTTGGTTTTTTAGAGTCTACATTAGTGATAATGTTTATTTAGCATAAGTATTGACACTAATAATCCTATTAATGATAAAATTAAATTTCTTGCAAGATCGATTTATGTCCACCTATTATTAACACTAGCTGATCTAATTGATGATAAAATTGATTTTTTTTGCAAGATCAATTTGTGCCTATCTATTGTTCAAATTTGTTGATCCTATTGATGACAAAATCTATTTTCTTGCAAGATCGATTTGTATCTATTTATTGTTAACATTTTTCCTTAGTTTGGTGATAATGTTTAACAACCCATATTAAGATAACAAGTCCCACATTGGCAAAACACCAGAGAGATTCTGCGTATATAAGTAAATATGCTTTACCTACTAGTGATGCATTTTAAAGCCATGCAGGCGTCATCCCAAAACAGAAAATATCACTGGCGATCTGGGCCATTACATAATGTGTTTGTTTATAATATGTGACAATACTTAGCTTTTATTTGATGATAATGTCTCAGGAACTAGTTTGGAATTGATTTAGAATGAATGTACAATTAATGTAGTTTAGGAAAGACACTAGATCCTTTTTGAACTTCACAATTGATTAGGTGTCCATGTGTTAACTGTGAAAATGTAAGAATTAGTTCCTAACAAAGTATAGTTACTGTCTTGTAACAGACTTTATTTAGTTGTTATAATTAGTGTCATGACCTAAGCCTAGGGCCTAGACATGACCGATGAATGGGGAACCCGAACGAACCCCAAACAAGCCTCAAAGCATATCATTACACATCCTTGGTCACAGAACTCATTAAAATAATAACAAAAGATAAGCATAAATAAGGGAAATTGGGACTAAGGGAACCACTTTCATATCATAAGCAACAGGAGTTAATAGAGTCAAGGCTCATGACATAGATACACTATATATCCAACATCTTTACTACACAAAGATAAAAGTGGGGGCAAACACAAAGCAACAAGCTCACCCTTATTGTTAAAACATATTCAAAAGAGAAAAAGTCTTAATACATAGCAAGAGATCATAAGTAACGTCCCCAGAATTGAGAACTCACCAACAAGCTTGAGCAGAGTCATACAAACCACGTGGAGGACGCTCAAGTGGGCTCCGATTCTTACATGGTGACATCATATAAGCATAGAATACGCATTAGTACATTTGAATGTACTAAGTATGTGGGATGCAATGCTAGCAAGGGATAGTCAACATAATCAAAATGCATAATCATAAGTAAAGGATAGGTATAACGTCAATATGACATGCATTCTTAATGCTTAAGGTAAAACATGTTAGTAAATCATGATCAAAGAATATAAACTCAATATGGGAACCATACCCAAAACCCTTTGTACCAACCTTCATGAAATGGGCCAACTGGCCCTGACTCACCTTATGGTATAACCTTTTTAGAGAGTGTGATCAATATCTTGCCGTACGACATAGTCTTTTTAGTAGGTAGTATACGACCTCCACTACTTTACAATATCATCTTTTTTGAAGGAAACATGATTCATTTTAAATCTTGGCATTGCCTCTTCAATAGAATGTCCACTTCTTACGATATGATCTTTTCGGTAGGAGCCTTTTAGTTTTTCTACCTTATAGCATGACTTTTTTTATGGGATGTCCATACCTTAAGATATAATATTTTCAGTAGGCACAATTAATAATTTTACCTTATGCCATGACCTTTTCAATAGAATGTTCACACCTTTTGATATGATCTTTTTGGTAGGAACCTTTAGACTTTCTACCTTACGGCATAGCTTTTTTCGATATAATCTTTTCTGTAGGCACAATTAGCTATTCCACCTTATGGAATGGCTTTTCAATAGAATGTCCTATGATCTTTTGAGTGGAAACCTTTAGTCTTTCTACCTTACAACATGTCCATTTTCATGGGATGTACATACCTTACGATATAATCTTTACTGTAGGCACAATTAGCTATTCTATGTTATGGCATGGCCTTTTCAATAGAATGTCCATACCTTACGATGTAATCTTTTTGGTTGGAACCTTTAGTGTCTCTACCTTATGGCATAGCCTTTTTGTTAGGATGTCTATACCTTATGATATAATCTTTTCCGTAGGCACAATCAGTTATTCTACCTAATAGCATAGCCTTTTTAATAGAATGTCCACATTTTACGATATGATCTTTTCAGTGGGAACCTTTAGTGTTTCTACCTTATGACATGGCCATTTTCGTGGGATGTCCATACCTTATGATATAATCTTTTCGGCAAGTATAATTAGCTATTCTACTATATAACATGGCATTTTCAATAGAATAACCACACCTTATGATATGATCATTTCGGTGGGAACCTTTGGTCTTTCTACATTATGGCATGGCCTTTTCGATGGGATATCCATACCGTATGATATAATCATTCTGTTTGGAACAATTAGTTATTTTACTTCACGACATGGCCTTTTTAATAGAATGTCCACACCTTATGATATGATCTTTTCAGTGAAAACCCTTAGTCTTTCTACCTTATGGCATAGCCTTCTCTATAAGATGTCCATACCTTACGATGTAATATTTTTGGCAAGCACACTTAGCTATTCTACCTTATGGCATGGCCTTTTCAATAGAATATCCACACTTTATGATATGATCTTTTCGGTGGGCACACTGAGCTATTCTACCATACAGCATGGCCTTTTCAGTAGGATGTCCAGACCTTACGATATATTTTTTTTGGTAGGCACATTAGCCAATCTACCATACAACATGTATTTTTCAATAGAATGTCCACACCTTGTGATATGATCTTTTCGGTGGAAACCTTTAGTCTTTCTACCATAGGGCATAACCTTTTCGGTGGGATGTCTATACCATATGATATAATCTTTTTTGTAGGCACAATTAGTTGTTCTTCCTTATGGCATCGCCTTTTCAATAGAATATCCACACCTTATGATATGATCATTTCAGTAGAAACCTTTAGTCTTTCTACCTTACGGCATAACCTTTTTGGTAGGATGTACATAGATTACGATATAATCTTTTCGGTAGGCACAATTAGTTATTCTAACTTATAGCATGGCTTTTTCAATAGAATTTCCGCACCTTATGCTATGATCTTTTCAGTGGGAACCTTTAGCCTTTCTACCTTATGGCATAGCCTTTTCGATGGGATGTCTGTACCTTACGATGAAATCTTTTCAGTAGTCACAATTAGATATTCTACCTTACGGCATGACCTCTACAATGGCATGTCCACACTTTATGATATGATCTTTTTTGTGGGAAAGTTTTGTCTTTCTACCTTACGACATTGCCTTTTCCATAAGATATACATACCTTACGATATAATCTTTTTGGTAGGCACAATTAGCTCTTCTACATTACGGAGTGGCCTTTTCAATAGAATGTCCACACCTTACGATATGATGTTTTCGGTGGGACCTTTAGTCTTTCTACTTTATGGCATAGAGTTTTCGGTAGGATGTCCATACCTTATGATATAATCTTTCTGGTAGGCACAATGAGCTATTCTACTTTACAGTATGGCCTTTTCAATAGAATGTCCATATTTTATGATATGATCTTTTCGGTGGGAACTTTTAGTCTTTCTACCTTACTACATGGTCGTTTTAGTGGGATGTCCATACTTTACGATATAATCTTTTCGGTAGACACAATTAGCTATTCTACCATACAACATGGCCTTTTCAATAGAATGTTCACACCTTATGATATGATCTTTTCTATTGGAACCTTTAGTCTTTCTACCTTACAACATGGTCATTTTCGAAGAATGTCCATACCTTATGATATAATCTTTTCTGTAGGGACAATTAGCTATTCTACCTTACAGCATAGCCTTTTTAATAGAATGTCCACCCTTTATGATATGATCTTTTCGGTGGAAACCTTTGGTCTTTCTACATTACTACATGGCCTTTTCGGTGGGATGTCTATACCGATTGATATAATCTTTTTGGTAGGCAAAATTAGTTATTATACCTTATGGTATTGCCTTTTTAATAAGACGTCCATACCTTACGATATGATCTTTTCGATGGAAACTTTTAGTCTGCCTTTTTGGTATGATTTCTATATCTTACGATATAATCTTTTCGGTAGACACAATTAGTTATTCTACCTTACGACATAGCCTTTTCAATAGATTGTCCACACCTTATGATATGATCTTTTCGATGGGAACCTTTAGTCTTTCTACCTATGGCATAGCCTATTTGGTGAGATGTCCATACGTTATGATATAATATTTTTGGTAGGGACAATTAGCTATTCTACCTTAAGACATGACCTTTTCAATAAAATATCCACACTTTATGATATGATTTTTTCAGTGGGAACCTTTAGTCTTTCTACATTATGACATGGCTATTTCCGTGGGATGTCCAGACCTTATGATATAGTCTTTTTGGTAGGCACAAATCGATATTCTAACTTACTACATAGCCTTTAGAATAGAATGTTCACACCTTATGATATGATCTTTTCGGTGGAAACCATTGGTCTTTCTAATTTATGATGTGGCCTTTTTGGTGGAATGTCCATACCTTATGCTATAATCTTTTCAATATGCACAATTAGCTCTTCTATCTTATGACATGGCCTTTTCAATAGAATGTCCACACTTTACAATATGATGTTTTTGGTGGGAAGCTTTAGTCTTTCTACCTTACGACATGACCGTTTTCGTAGGATGTCCATACCTTACCATATAATCTTTTTGGTAGTCACAATTAGCTATTCTAGATTATGGGATGGTCTTTTCAATAGAATGACCACACCTTACGATATGATCTTTTCGGTGGGAACCTTTAGTCTATCTACCTTAAGACATTGCCTTTTATGGGTGATGTCCAGACCTTATGATATAATATTTTCAGTAGTCACATTTGGCTATTCTACCATATAGCGTGGCTTTTTCAATAGATTTTCCATACCTTATAATATGATCTTTATAGTGGGAACCTTTGGTCTTTCTACAATATGGCATGGCCTTTTCAGTGAGATATCCATATCGTATGATATAATCTTTTCGGTAGGAATAATTAGTTATTCTACCTTATGTCATGGCTTTTTCAATAGAATGTCTACACCTTATGATATGATCTTTTCGGTGAGAACCTTTAGTCTTTCTACCTTAAGGCATATCCTTTTTAGTGGGATGTCCATACCTTACGCTATAATCTTTTCGATAGGTACAATTAGCTTTTCTACCTTACGACATGGACTTTGAGAAAAAATATCCATACTTTACGATATGATCTTTTCGGTGCGAACCTTTTGTCTTTCTACCTTAAGGAATATCCTTTTTAGTGGGATGTCAATACCTTACGCTATAATCTTTTCGGTAGGCACAATTAGCTTTTCTACCTTACGACATGGCCTTTGATATAGAATGTACACACTATATGATATGATCTTTTCGGTGGGACCTTTAGTCTTTCTACCTTACGATATGGCCATTTCTGTGGGATGTCCATATCTTACGATATAATCTTTTTGGTATGCATAATTAGCTATTCTACATTACGGCATGGCCTTCTTAATAGAATGTCCATACCTTATGATACAATCTTTTTTGGTGGTAACCTATAGTCTTTCTACCTTATGACATGGCCTTTTCGGTGGATGTTTTGACCTTACGATATAATTTTTTTGGTAGGCACAATTAGCTATTTTACCCTTATGCCATGGCCTTTTCAATAGAATGTCCACACATAACGATATGATCCTTTCGGTCGGAATCTTTAGTCTTTATAACTTATGACATGGTAATTTTCGTGGGATGTCTACACCATAGAATATAATCTTTTCGGTAGGGACAATTAGATATTCTACCTTATGGCATGGCCTTTTCAATATAATGTCCACACCTTACGATATGATCTTTTTGGTGGTAACCTTTAGTCTTTCTACGTTACGACATGACCGTTTTCGTGGGATGTCCATACGTTATGATATAAGTTTTTCAGGAGGCTCAATTAGCTATTCTACCTTACGACATGGCCTTTCAATAGAATGTGCACACCTTACGATATGATCTTTTCGGTGTGAATCTTTTGTCTTTCTACCTTACAGTATGGCAATTTTGGTGGGATGTCTATACCTTGCACTATAATCTTTTCGATAGACACAATTAGCTAATTTACCTTACGGTATGACCTTTTTGGTAAGGTGTCCACACCTTACGATATGAATAATTAGTCATTCTACCTTACTGCATCACCTTTTTGGTAGGAATTATTAGTCAATCTACCTTACTGCATGCCCTTTTTGGTAGGAATCATAGAGCTAGCTCATCCAACCATTACATTTCAATCATCAAGAAAGAACTCCTTATTTTCCCAAGAACAAAACAAACATAAGAATCCACCAATCTACATGTAACCCTATAGGTACCTTCCCATGAAACAACTCAGAGAGATATCCTTGTCATCATCATGAAGTTATCATATATCATCATAATACCATTCTACTCATAAGATATGCATTGGACCTTTAATTTCTCAAGAAACCCTAGCCAAACATTTTGTTAAACACTTGGCGAGTGTGTAATGTTAGTGTTAAATCATGAAATATAAGATGAAATTATGCAAGAAAATCCATTGTAAAACTATTAATCAACACCTTTCAAAACCCTCAAGCAATATACATCAAAAACCCTCATCAAATCTTACAATAAATTTAAGATTTATAGCTCAAAACATAGCAAAATAGTCATAACTTTATATCGCTTTAACATATTGTGCAGTGAATTTTATAATAATCAAGACCCATTTGTAAATCAACTTTAAATCATGCAATTTGAGTAAAAGGAGGCTTGGCCATCATGGGTGAAAGGAACCCATGAAAGAAACTCACATGCCTTAGTTTTTCGAAAAAACTTGAAGAAATTTTGAGATGTAGACTTGAAGCTTGAAGAAGAACCTTGAAGGAAAACCTTAGCTTGGGATGATAGTTTGAGACATGAATCTTGAGAGAAATATAGGACTAAGGGTTTGAGTGAGTATTGAGAAATATTTAGGATGATATGATGGTGAAATAAGGCCAAGTATGAGTATTTTCAAGTATTGGAACCCTTAGGCCCAAGACTTGAAGGTCTTGGATCAAAATAAAAAGAACCAGGACCCAAAATACACTAACGCGGATTACTCATTAGAATTTGCATTTTCACACAAAGGATTTCTACAAAGATAAGCATAAGTTTTTCATTTGAACTTGGAATGAGGTGATATAAAGTGTGTTGGAAAGGTAATTCAAAGAGCTTTAATTTGATAGGTGTTACCCACACAGTTCGCTGTGTGCTAAGAGATATGTCCATTTAAATTTGACCCTTCTAAATTGCTTGTTTGCAATTTTTTGTTTTTGATATCGTTTTTCTAAAATTCAGGTTAGACCCTTCTTCCACTCAATTTGACCTCCTGAAAAAGAATATAAAGTTGAATTTTTAAAATAACAAGCAAATTTTTAGATATATGGAAATTACGATTTCGAACACTTTCGAGACATATTTTTAGGTACTTTTTGGGGTCGTTTCAATATCTCCCCATTGGGAAATTCGTCCCAGAATGTCAAAGAAATGTACATGAGAAGAGTGATCATGAATAAATCAGCTCCAACAAGAATGCAACATTACCTTTAAAACACTATGTTGACACCCAATTTCAGCGCAACACTTCGAAATTTTTTTACTTTTTATGTTGATATTTTTAATTAGCTTAAAATACTTTTTGGGAACTTTTAGATTAATTTTTGATAATTGCTCTTATTTTTAGAATATTATACTTTTAATTAGTTTAATTTTAAATTTTAACGTAATGTAATAATTCTTTTTTCTTGTTCAGATATAATTATATGTGTATGTCCAATTGGCCCATAAATTGGGCCCATGATCTTTCTAGACCATTAGGTTTTAACATGAAATGTATATATAATTAGATATGAATGAATAATATTTAAATTAAAATTTAATAGTTTTTAGCTTTTTTTTAATTTCACTATTCATCTTCTTCTTTGGCTAAGAGTTTGCCAGAGCTCCGACCATCCACAACCCCAAGACCCTTTTCATTTCTCTCTATCTCTGTTACAGACTACAGAAACACAACCAAATCACAACCAAAATAACCACCGATGAATAACTAATCACGAAGCCACTCTACACAATCAAACCTCGCTGGAAAATGATACCAAATCAGTCAGCAAAATCAGCCAACAACAGTCCCTACTTCAACTACAAAACTGTCCCAAATCAGTCCCCGAAATCAGTTGCACCAGCAGCCGCAAACATGACCTAAAAAACCTCTCAAACTCACCAAAAATCTCCCATGCCGCCACTAAAAAATGACCAGAAATATCACCTGAAACCCCATCTAAAATACACCCAAAACGCAGCGCAAAATACACACATTTCTCCACCATTTTCGACCACCAAACAACCAGAAAAATGCAGCACCCAGCAACCCCAAACAACATCTGCAAAACCACCATTAAGAACAACCCAAAACTGTGCTGAAAAATGACCCCATCAGCCCCGTGGAACAGCCTCAAAACCAGTCCCCAGTGCCACCATTTTCAGCCCCCAAAAGCTCACCATTAACCACCCAAAATCCACATATAGCAGCCCAACAAAAACCCCCAATCCACAACGTGAAAAGAAAGCGAACGGTTGCAATACCTATCAACTTCAAACTGCATCAAACAACAAAGTCGTAGATCCAAACAAAATTTCGGCAACAACATCCACAATAAAACAACTTAAATGGAGTAGAAAGCAACCAAACCCTCACCTCTCCTTCTCCATGAAACCTCCATTTTCGGCGAGGTATGAACTCCGACAAATTATTTATTTATTTATTTTTCTTTCTTTTAAAAATTTTCCTTATTATTTGTTAAGTAATTTAATCCTTGCTCTATTTTATTAGATGATGTATCTATATATTTTCTGGGTTACTGTTTATGATATTAGGTTAATTATATAATAGTTAATTTCATGTTGATGGAAATTCTTTAGCTTATGATTTGTTTCCTTTCAGGTTTATACATTTAGTGGGTTACTATTATTAGTTAAGAGGTGATGATTTTGCATTTTTATTATTATGTGGAATGCAGTTGTTATCTAGAATGTTATAATTCTTTCAAATTGTTTGTTTACTTTTTGTTTTTGTTTTTAGCTTTCTTTAAATTTATGTATTTGGCCAGTTTAGTAATTTGAATAATCTACATGGCTGATTTGGTTATTTGTGTTTAGTGTTTATTGTTATTTTTCCTCATTTTTATAATAATTGTCACTTTATTTTGTCATTATATGGTCATTTAGATTAATTTCATATGTTTTGGTTAAATTTTCCAATGAGTTAGGTTGTTGTCATTTAATTATTATTTTCAGGCTATTGCATTTTATTTTGCATTCTTTTCATGTGATCTGATATGTTAAAAGACATTACTTGTTAAAGTTGGCCGATGAAAAATCTATCCATCAAATTTCGAGGCCTTTTCATTCAAAAAAGATCGAAAAAGTTAGTTTATATGCATATTTGTTATGTTAAAATTCAAGTTTCCTAGTTTAAGTTCGTTATTTGTTAAACTTGGCCGAGGAAAACTCTATCTGTCAGATTTCGAGGCCTCCTCATTGAAAAAGGGCAAAATTTTTTTAGTTTAGATTGATATTTGTTATATTTAAAAATTTGAAAGCTTTGATTTCAATTCATGAATATTATTTTTGTTAAATTTCGCCGAGGAAAAATCTATTCATCGGATTTCGAGGTCTCCCCACTTTAAAAAGGGCAGAAATTTAGTTTATATTCATATTTGTTATATGTTAAAATTCAAGTTTTCTAGTTTAAGTTCATTATTTGCTAAACTTGGCCAATGACGAATCTATCCATTCGATTTTGAGGCCTCCCCATAAAAAAAAGATGAAATAATTTTAATTTATTATTTATTTGTCTATTATTGTGCATCATTGTTTATTTCATGGTTTGTGAATATTTTTTAATTATTACATTTTCGTTATATTGTGCACTTCCGCCTTAATTTGTAAAAAATGAGTTCAGTCGGGCTCACAGTTGTGGATTCTGAAGGGTGCTAATACCTTTCCTTCGGAATAATTTGAATCCTTATTCAAAATTTTTGGTTCGCAGTCTATTTTTGTAAATAATTAATTGGTTTGCTAATTATCCTTAAAATTAAGTGGCAACTCCTAAACTCCAAATTAATTTTTTTAAATTCTTTTATTGAAGTATTTTTTATTGAGTTGCCATGACATTGCGCATTCGGGATGTCAACACACCATTTTCAAAATCTCAACATAAGGGTAAAATCATCATAAACTTGTCAACTTAAACACGAATTCATATGAATGACATGGGGGCTAAAACATAAGACTTGAAATCATAGAAAGGACTTGACATGTTATCATAAGCTTGAATTAGAATGAAAGAAATATGGATATTGCTTCTCCGTGCCTGCACTGGCTCCTCGCGAAACACATATGAAGAGATGACTCTTCCAAAGAGCCTTGACGAACACTACATGCTCATCAATCAACTTCTCCACTCATCCATCTAACACCTCTACCGGGACCTCTTTCTAAGCCAACTTGTCCTCCACGTCATCCCCAACTTCAATGAGTTCTATAGCACTAGAGTCACCAACATATCCCATCCACCCAGAAGCATGAAGAATCGGACGAACTATACCCACATCCATAGGTAATCCCAAACTTATGCGACCTTACCAACCTCCATCTACACTCCATAAGGACTCAATCCTCAACTCAATTGACAACCTTAAATATACCTAACCTACTTGGTACTATAATCATCATCTCCCTCTTGGAAGACAACCTCCACTCATCATCTTTTCACCCAAAACTTCCAACTTTACTAAGGTGGAATCGACGCCTTACCTAATCTAGACCTCTTAACCCAAGAAGATTTGGAACCATCAAGAATGCTACTCCACCATGCTTAACTTCCCTCAACCTAACTTCTAATCTAATCCACTGATGGACCCCACAAGTCTCCTCCTTGCCACTGTTATCCATATGCTAGGTTACTTAGAGCATCGACTGCAACATTAGCCTTACTGGGGAAAATAATGCACAATCATTTCATAATCCTTTAAAGAATTCTAACCACCTTCTTGATATCCGCAATGCACACCTATAATATTTAGCAAATAATCTCGCATCCTCAAAGACTTGCAACACTACCCCCAACAAAATTAACAAGCTCTAAACAAATCAATATCTCATCACTAGAGACCACAACAAACATATCAAGGTAGGGGTGTAAGACCCTATTCATGAGACCCATAAACACAACTGGTGCATAAGCCAACCAAACAACTCCACCAAGGATATCACCTACCCTCTTCCACACTTAAGAACAAAACCTAAACCTCAAATCAACCTTACAAAAGTGACTAACACATTGTAGCTGACCAAATAGATCAACCATCCTTAACCATTATATTACAACCTTATGGGTTCTAAACTCATTGGAAGTATGTTATGTAAATAGACAAACTACCTCAAGACCTCCAACCTATCAAGCTAGGGTCAACCAAGATCAGAAGATAGTACTCTATGCAATAAGAACATGGAGCAACCTTTATAGACCCCTGCTAGCCACAATAGACTCATGCAACCATCGGGACACACGCATGCATCCTACTAGGACAAAGGAATAACACAAGAGATAGCAACTCCCGGACCTATCAATTCACCCTACTCAAAATGTCGATTACAACATTGGCCTTACTTAATGTCAACTAAGTCATAGAAGGAACAATAAAAGAGAACCTACTTACAAGATCTAATAATAGCCCGCTAAATCCTAGAAGCTCCTATTACCCAAGAAAATCAAGGTATAGGCTAATCTCTAATCACCTTCATCTTACTAGGGTCCACCTTAATACCATCGCCCAATATCATTAGGAAGACAACCTCTTTCAACAAAAATCCCTATTTCTCCTATTTAACATCCAACCTTCTTCCTCAAAATTTGTAGTACTACCCTCAAAAGTCTCACATGCACTGCTTCAAATAAAAAATATCATAAAGGACATTCAAAGCCTTATCTATCACAAACAATAATTCTATAGACAAAACAACTTAGGTTTAACACTGTTAATTCTCACAAGATGATAAACGCAACCCCTTAGAGACTAATTGTACCTTAAGACATGAAATGAACCTACCTCTCTAGCTACTATTTGACAACCTCCCACTCAAGGATAGGCTCATTAGGGATTCAAGATCTAACTCTACAGGTCCTACAACCAAAGGAGACACAACATGCATGCAACTATCCCATTCCAAGTACCACATCAAAATCGATCACATCAAATCCAATAAGCTACAAGCGTGACCTAATGCAATACGAATCCGGATCAACACCTATGAACCTTCTAGCAATAAAATACTAAAAAAAGGATAGAAACAAAAAGGTCCACATAATAACTCGGGGCACATAAGAAGCCCACTAGCAACCAAAAGACATAATGATAGAAATAGTGAAATTCGGATCCACCAATATGAAAACCTTGAACTTACCTCCCTTTGTCATCCTCTTCAAAGCCACATGATCAACTAGTAGAGCAAAGAACATTCATTAGAGGAGAAAGCCCTATCTCACTTCTAAAGCACGATATAGGCCATGAAGAAGGAAAACATTTGCTAAAATATCTCATAGCCTCCTACTCATAGTTGTGGTGCACAACACAATCATGAATAACACTCTAATTAGTGCGTAGTGTTGGACTTCAAGGATCTATCAACCTAGTGCTTTGATATCAACTTTGTCAAGACCCAAGCCTAGGTCCTAGACATGATCGGTGAATGGGGAACCCGAAGAAATCCTAAACAAGCCTCATAGCATAACATTTACACATCTTTGGTCATGGAAGCCATTAAAATGATAATAAAAGATTAGCTTAGACAAGGGTAAATTGGGAATAAGCGAACCTCTTTCATATCATAAGTAACAAGAGTCAATAGAGTTAAGGCTCATAACATATATACACCATATGTCCAACAATACCTCGATTATGTAAAGATAAGAGCGGGGGCCAAAGCAAAGCAACCGGTCTCACCCTCATAGTCAAAACATAATAAAAAAGAGACAAAGTGTCAATACATAGCAAAAGATCATAAGTAATGTCCCAGAATGGAGGACTCACCAATAAGATTGAGTGGAGTCATACTAACAACGTGGAGGAGAATGCTCAAGTGGGGCTCTGGTTCCTACATGGTGACATCATGTAGGCATAGAATATGCATCAGTATGTTTGAATATACTAAGTATATCAGATGCAATGCTTGCAAGGGATAGGCAAGATAATCGAAATGTATAATCATAAGCAAAGGATAGGTATAACATCAATATGACATGCATGCTCAATGCTTAAGGTAAAATATGTTAGTAAATAATGATCAAGGAATATAAACTCAATTTGGGAAACATACCCAAACCCCTTTGTACCAACCTTCATAAAATGGGCCAAATAACCCTCACTTACTTACGGTATAACTTTTTTGGAGAGTGTTATCAATACCCCTACCTTACAACATAGTCTTTTTGGTAGGTACTATAAGATATCCCCTACTTTACTATATCATCTTTTGAGTAGGAAATGAGATTCATTCTATCTTACGGCATAGCCTCTTCAATAGAATGTCCACACCTTACGATATGATCTTTTTGGTTCAAACCTTTAGTCTTTCTACCTTATCGCATGCCTTTTCAGTGGGATGTCCATAGATTATAATATAATCTATTCAATATACACAATTAGCTATTCTACCTTATGACATGCCCTTGTCAATAGAATGTCCACACCTTACAATATGATCTTTTGGTGGGAACCTTTAGTCTTTCTAGCTTATGGTATGGCCTTTTCGGTGGGATGTCCATACCTTATGATATAATCTTTTCGATAGGCACAATTAGCGATTATATCTTATGACATAGCCTTTTTAATAGAATGTTCAGACCTTACAATATGATCTTTTTGGTGGTAATCTTTAATCTTTCTACCTTACGGCTTGTCCTTTTAGGTGAGATGTCCATACCTTATGATATAGTTTTTTTGGTAGGCATAGTTATCTATTTTACTTATGGCATGGCTATTAATAGAATTTTCACACTTGACGATATGATCTTTTCCGTGGGAAATTTTAGTCTTTCTACCGTACGACATGAACTTTTTGATGGGTTGTCCATACCTTACGATATAATCTTTTCGGTAGACATGATTAGCTATTCTACCTTATGGCAGGACCTTTTGAATAGAATCTCCAAACCTTATGATATGATCTTTTCGGTGGGAATCTTTAGTCTTTCTACCTTACGATATGACCTTTTTAGTGGGATGTCCATACCTTATCATATATTTTTTTTGATAGGCACAATTAGCTATTCTGCCTGACGGCATGACCATTTTGGTAGGGTGTCCAAACCTTAAGATATGATCTTTTTGGTAGGAATCATTAGTCACTCTACCTTACGACATGTCCTTTTTTGTAGGAATCATTAGCCACTCTACCTTACGTCATGGACTTTTCGATAGGAATCATAGTACTAGCTCATCCAACCATTACATTTCAATCATCAAGAAAGAACTCCTCATTTTCCCTAGAACACAACAAACATAAGAACCCAACAATCTACATGCATTCCCATATGTACTTTACCATGAAACAACTCATATAGATATCTCTATCATCATCATTAAGCCATCATATGAACATCATAACACCATTCAACTCATAAGACATACATTGGACCTTCAATTTCTCAAGAAACCCTTGATAGATATTTTATCAAACACTTGGTGGGTGTGTAATACTAGTATGTAACCATGAAATATAGAGATGAAATTATGCAAGAAAATTCTTTGTAAAACCATCAATCAACACCTTGCGACACGCTCAAGCAATATACATCAAAACTTTTCATTAAATCTTACAATAAATCCAAGATTTATAGCTCAAAACATAGCAAAACAGTCACAACTTTATATAGCTTTGGCATAGTGTGTAGTGAATTTCATAATAATCAAGACCCATTTGTAAATCAACTTTAAATTATGCAATTTGAGTAAAAGGAGGCTTGGACATCATGGGTGAAAAGGAACCCATGAAAGAAACCCACATAACTTAGCTTTTGGAGAAAACTTGAAGAACTTTGGAGATGGAGACTTGAAGCTTGAAGAAGAACCTTGAAGGAAAACCGTAGCTTGAGATGAGGGTTTGAGACTTGAATCATGAGAAAATATAGGACCAAGGGTTTGAGTGACTATTGAGAAATGTTTAGGATTATATGAGGGTGAAATAAAGCTAAGTATGAGTATTTTCAAGTATGGTAACCCTTAGGCCCAAGACTTGAAAGTCTTGGACCGAAATTAAAAAAATGTGGACCCAAAATACACTGTTCTACATTGCTTTCGCATTGGAATTTGCATTTCTGCACAAATGAGTTCTATGAAAACGAGCATAAAATCTTCATTCGAACTCAGAATGAGGTGAAATTAAGTGCATTGGAAGGATAATTCAAAGAGATTTAATTTGATAGGTTGTTGGCCACCCAATATTTTTTGTGCTAAGAGATATGCCATTGAAAATTAACCCTCCTAAATTGCATTTTTGTGATTTTTGAATTTTGATACGGTTGCTCTAAATTCGGGTTAGATCCATTTTTCACTTAATTTGACACTCGAAACAAGAATATGTAGTCAGATTTTCAAAATAATAAGTGAATTTTTAGATATATAGAAATTATGATTTTCAACACTTCTAAGGCATATTTTCGGGCACTTTCTGGGGTCGTTTCAATTAGTTTGAAAATTTTTTAGCATTAATATGGTTTAGTGGTTGAAATATTTTCAAATGTCGTTTGATTAATGTTTAGTTTGATTTATTTATTTTTAAATAATGTGATTTAGTTAGTAGATTTAAAACTAGTTTAAAGTTAATGTGACTTAGTTGTTTGAATTAGTTTGTAACAAAGTATAGTTGTTTCTTTGTAATAGACTTTGATTTAGCTGTTAGAATTAGTTCGGGACTAATTTAGCATTAGTGTTGTTCAGTTGTTGAAATAAGTTCAAATATAGTTTGATTAATGTTTAGTTAGATTTATTTTTTTTAAAATAATGTGATTTAGTTAGTGGGTTTAGTTTAAAACTAGTTTAGAGTAACTGTGATTTAGTAGTTGGATTTGATTTGTTAAATGACCCCAAAAGGTATCCGCAAATATGCCTCGAAAGTGGCATAAATCATAATTTCTATCTATCTTAAAATTTTTGTTTGATATCAAAAATTCGACTACATATTCTTGTTCAAGGGATCAAATTGAGTAGAAAATGGGTCTAACCTCGATATAAGAGCAAACAATTAGCAATTCCAATTTTTATAATTTTCATTATCCAGAAATAATTTGTGACATTGCCGCAATACGTAGCCATCATAGACATACTCAAGCAACACACATCAAAACCACTTCTCAAATCCAATATTAGATCCAAGATTTAGAACTCAAAACATGCTAAACAACCATATTTTCATGAGCTCAAATCACTATGCAGTAAATTACTTAATATAAAAAACTTACATGTAAAATTAACTTTAAATCATGCAATTTATGTAGAAAAGAGGATTGGGCACCTTGGGTGAAAGGAACTAATGGTTGAAACCCACATACCTTATCTTGGAGATGAACTTGGTGAAGATTGGAGACTTAGACTTGAAGCTTGAAGAAAAACCTTGAAGGAGAACCTTAGTTTAGGATGAGGTTTTGGGACTTGAATCTTGAGAGAAATATAAGATTAAGGATTTGAGTGAGTATTGGAAAATGTCTAGGGTGATATGAGTGTAAAATAATGCTAAGTGTAGGTGTTTTCGCGTATGGGGATCTTTGGGCCCAAGACCCAAAGCCTTGGACCCAAAAATAGAAAAATGCTCAAAAATACACATTGGAGCGTTGCGCTTGTGTCATGGAGTACATTTTGGAATTTGCATTTTGCAAATTCTCAATTTTGATACGGTTTCTCTAAAATTGGGGTTAGACCCCTTTTTCCTTAATTTTGGCCCCTTAAACAACAATATGAAGTCAGATTTTAGAAATAACACACGAATTTTGAGATATATGGAAATTAAGATTCCCAACATCTCCAAGGCACATTTTCAGGCATTTTTTAAGGTCATTTCAATATCTTCCCTTTGGGAACATTCGTCCCTAAATGTAGAAGAGACTTACAAGACAAGAGTGATCATAAACAAATCAACCCCCAACAAGAATGCAACATTATAAATAAAACACCATTTTCAAAATCTCAACATAAGTATAAAATCATCATAAACTTGCCAATTTAAACATGAATGCATATGAATGACATAGGGGCAAAAACATAAGACTTGGAACCACATGAATAACTTAGCCATTATCTTAGGCTTGACTATAGTGAATAGGGTACGAATATCACTCCCATAAGACCACTTTGGCTTCCTTGGAGGCACTTT
>JAOTQJ010149988.1:0-32360 GCA_025642045.1 Solanum sejunctum
TAGACAAGGGAACCCCATGCAATCTCACCAACTCATAAATGTAAAATTTAGCATAATCTTCTGCCCCAGATATAATCTTATTTGGTAGAAAGTGAGCCAATTTTGTCATCCTATCAACCATAACTCAAATGGAATCAAAAATCTTTCTAGTCTTGGGAAGCCCAACCATAACATCCATGTTAATCTCTTCCCACTTCCAAGGAGGAATCTCTATGTCTTAGGTTAAGACACCCGACCTTTGCTATTTAGCCTTGACTTGTTGCCAACTATGATAATCGGATACAAATTTCGCAATGTCCCTCTTCATGCATCCCCACCAGTACATCTCCTTCAAATCTCTATACATAAGAACCGGGGTGAATAGAATAAGAAAATGATGAGCCTTATCAAGGATCCTTTCTCTCAAGCCATCAACATAAGGCACACACAACCGATCTTGGCATCTAAGGTTACAATCTCGTGCTTAGGAGAAAACCTCTACTTTACTATCTTTTACCAATGCCTTCAATTCTAACAAAGAAGGGTCAAGATTTTGCTTAGCTTTCACTTCCTCAACCAATGAAGTTTTAGAACCATCAATAACAACAATAGTACCATCATTAACCTCTTTCAACCTAACACCCAATCTAGCCAACCGATGGACATCCTTAGCCACCTCTTTGCCACCATCATCAACATGAGGTAGGCTACCCATAAAAAGACTACTCAAAGCATCTGCCATAACATTAGCCTTATCAGGATAATAGTGCACACTCATGTCATAGTCCTGAAGAAGTTCTAATAACCTTCGTTACCTTAAGCTGAGATCTTTTTGAGTGAAGACATATTGAAGACTCTTATGATCAGTAAACACATCAACATTCACCCCATACAAATAATAATGTCATATCTTTAATGCAAATACCATGGCGGCTAGATCAAGATTGTTGGTAGGATACTTCTTTTTCATGCACTTTGAGTTGTCTAGAAGCATAGGTTATGACCTTACCATTTTGCAAAAAAACACAACCAAAACAAACCCAAGAAGCATCACAATACACAACAGACCCTTCTATTCCTTTTGGTAGTGACAATATTGGAGCGGAAACAAGCTTATCTTTGAATGTTCAGAAACACTTTTCACACTCATCGATCCACACAAACTTAGTCCTCTTTTGAGTCAATTTAGTCATAGGAGAAGCAATAGAAGAGAATCCATTCACAAACCTTCAATAGTAACCCACTAACCCCAAGAAGCTCCTAATATCAGACGGGGTCAATGGGCTTGGCCAATTTCTAATCACATTTATCTTTTTAGGATCCACCTTAATACCATCCCCCGACACTATATGACCTAGAAAGGGAACTTCTTTTAACTAGAATTCACACTTCTCATATTTAGCATACAACTTCTCTTCCCTCAATCTTTGCAACACTACACTCAAATGAGCCACATGCTTCTCCACTTTATGAGAATAAATAAAAATATCATCAATGAAGACCACAACAAATGAATCAATGAATGGTTTAAAGACCCTATTCATAAGATCCATGAAGATAATCGATGTATTGGTTAACCCAAAGGACATGACAACAAACTCATAATGCCCATACCTAGTCCAGAAGGTCATCGTTGGAATATCGCACTCTTTCACCTTCACTTTATGATACCCGAAGTGAAGATCAATATTAGAGAAATGGCTAGCCCCTAGCAATTAGTCAAACAAATCATCAATCCTTAGAAGAGGATACATATTCTTGATGGTGACCTAATCAAGTTATCGGTACTCAATACATATTCTATATCCTACTTCTTCACAAACAACACTGGTGTACCCTAAGGTGATTGGCTAGGTCTAATAAAATCCTTCTCCAACAAATCTCTCAACAGCTTCTTTAAATCCTTTGGCAACATACAGTAAGGTGGAATAGAAATGGGTTGAGTATCGGGGAGGAGGTCTATACCAAAATCTATTTTTCTTTTGGGAGGAACACCAGGAATATCATTTGGAAAGACATCAAAAAACTCATTTACTACCGGAACCAACTCTATAGGAAGGACTTTAGACTCCACATCCCTAACCCTCACAAAATGGTAAAGACACCCCTTAGATATCAACTTATCGGCTTTAATGTAAGAGATAAACCTATCCTTGACCACCATATCATGACTCTCCCACTCAAGGATAAGTTCACTTGGGAATTGGAATTTGACCCAATGGGTTCTACAATCAATAATGGCATAGTATGCATACAACCAATCTGTCCCAAGAATAACATCAAAATCAATCATAACCCACTCAATAAGATCACAAGGCAATATTTTATGCAAGATGCAAATAGGACAATTTCTATACACCTTTCTAGCAACAATAGATGCATCGGTAGGATTAAATACCTCATAAGACTCACAAAAAAATTCGGGCTCAACATGAAACTTTTTAGTAACAAAGGGTGTAACAAAGAAAGAGTGTCACCAAGATCAATTAATGCATATGCATCAAAATCAAAACCTTTTAACATACCGATGACAGTATCAAGCACCTTATCAACCTCTTACATATCATGCAAAGCATAAAATGGATTGTGCCTTGCAGTACCACCTTATTGACCACATCTTCCCAAAGGAACGACATTTGTACCTTATGGACGGACCTCCTTACCCTTGATGTGGTTACGAGGACAATTAATATTTTCATGTCCAACATCCGCACATCCACAACATGCAGTTGTGTCTCTCAAACACAGGACCACATGACCCCTATCACATTATGAACATATATTATTAGAAACCACACCACCAACACCTTGGGCCCTTGGGATGTCATTGGCAAATCCCCTATTAGATTGGCTTTGATGGAACCGGACACCCTTTTGACACCCTCAAAGTGAGCGCTTTTTGCCTTATTACTCCTCCTCTTCCTCAACGTTTCCTCCTCCATTTGTTCGACATTAGTCATCAAACAGAACCAATCTATGTCACTAATCAACATAGAGAACCGATGCTCCTTACTCACTAAGTCGGATACCCCATCACAAATTTATTCAATCTAGACCTTGAGTCGGCCACCAAGTGTGGAGTATATTTTAAAAGTTGATTAAGCTTGTGGGAATACTACCTTACACTCATAGACCATTGTCTCAAAATCATAAATTACATCAATTTAGCTTCCCTAAGCTCAATAGGGAAAAAACGTTTGAGAAATATAACATTGAACTCCTCCCAAAGCACCAAATTATTGATTTCCTTCTCCTTCTTTCATTGATTATGACATATTTGTGCTATCCCTTTGAGTTGCTAAGTTAATAACTCTGCCTTCTCCTCCGATCTAACACCCATGATAGCAAAAATCTTGTAGACCTCATCAATGAACTCTTGAGGGCCCTCATCTACCTTTGACCCATAAAATTCTAGGGGATTCATCCTCACAAAGTCTCTCACCTGAGATACCGATGTAGGAGCATGAGGGGCTTGGGCCCCTTGGTTGGCTTGATTAGTCAAAACTTGCACAAGCAATGTGAGAGCATCCCAAAGCTCACCATGAGCCAGTTGTTCCTCGGGTGTGCATGCTCTTCTTTCTATTGTGTTAGGCATAGTCTAGCATAGCGAAGAATAATCATTAAGAGGGAAAACTTACCTTTACTTCTATAGCATGATATAGAGTAAGAATAAGTGGAACATTTCCTAAAATGTCTCACAGCCTCCTACTCATAATTGTGGTGCACAACACAACCATGAATAAGACTCTAGTCGATGTAGTATATTAGATTTCAAGGACTATTAATAACCTAGTGGTTGGATACAAGATTGACATGACCCAAACCTAGGGCCTAGATGTGACATGGCACATGAGAAACCCGAAAGGACCCCAAGCTAGCCTCTTAACATATCATTACACATCCTTGGTCGCAGAAGCAACAAATACAACAAAAGATGGTAAATATGGATAATCGGAGCTAAGGGATAACTTTCATATCAAAATCATCAAGAGTCAAGAGAGGGTCAAGCTCATAGCATAATGCAAGACATGTCCAGTAATACTTCTAAAACATGTATACTTAGTCGGGGCCAAGACAAGAAACCTAGACCCTTATTGCCAAAATATACAATAAAGAAAGAGAGTCATAATACATGATATAAAAGCATAAACATTGTCTCCAGACTAGAGGATTCACCAACTAGCTTGAGAGAGAGATCGTACTAGCCACGTGGAGGAGGAGGATAACGTGGGGTATCGGTTCCTACATACTAACATCATGTAGGCATAGAGTATGCATTAGTACATTTGAATATACTAAGTATGTAGGATGCAATGCAACAAGAGATAGGCAACATAATTGAAATGTGTAATGATGAGCAATCAATAGCATAATAATAATATGGCATATATGATCAATGCTTAAGTAAAACATGCTTACGTATAACATAATACATGTGTAAGAAGAGACTATCATTATAGAATGCATAGTTTACCAAGGTAAAAACCCCTTTGGTTGGTTGGTAGATTGTCGTACCCTACCACCCATGGTGATTGAGGTACTAACCCCTTAACCAAGTTACCAAGGTACGAACCCTTGATTCATTGGTGGATAGTCACACACTACCACCCATAGTGATTGAGGTACTAACCCCTTAATTCGATTATCAAGGCACAACCCCTTGGTTAGTGTTAAGGTACAAACCCCTCGATATGTACCTAAGCTCTTAACCCCACAACACCCCCATGAGTTAGGCATGGTCACTTTCCAACACTATATAGAAGAATATCATATATGTACATTTTTTTTCATCATAATAAAGTCATTCAACTCATAAGACATGCATTGGGTCTTCAATTCCTCAAAATATATTATCCGAATGTTTTATCAAACACTTGGCGGATGTGTAGTGCTAGTGTAAAATCATGCATTTTAAGAGTGGAATCATGCTGAACAATTCAATGAAAAATCATCAATAGATACTTGATAACACCCTAAAGCAATATACATCAAAATCCTTCATCAAATCTCACAATAGATCTTAGATTCATAGGTCAAAACATGGTGCAACAATCACAATTTCGTGAAACTCCCAGTGAAATTCATAATAAGTAAGACCCTTTTGTAAATCAACTTTAAATCATGCAATTTTAGGTAAAAGAAATCTTAGGTATTATAGGTGAAAGGAACCCATGAAAGAAACCGACATACCTTGACTTTTGAGAATCCTTAAAGAAGATGAAGATGGAGACTTAAAGCTTGAATGAGAAGCTTAAGATCCAGATGAGTTTTAGTACTTGAAATTTGGAGATGAAATATTATTTAAATGTTTGAGAGAGTATTTCGGAATGTCTTGAATGATATGAGGGTTAAACAAGACTAATTATAGGAATTTTCATGCATGGGAACACTTAGGTCTAAGACCCAAATGCCTAGGACCTACTCAATAAAATTGGGCAAAATTAACACTATAGCATGCCCAAGGTGCGGATGCACACTGAAAATCACATTTTTGCAATTTTTTAATTTTTCTACGGTTGCTCTTAAATGGGGTTAGACATATCCCATCTAATTTGATCCCATGAATAAGAATATAAAATCGAATTTTTGACATTACAAGCTAATTTTAAGACATATGGAAATTATGATCTTGGGCACTTTAAGGGCATATTTTTGGGCACGTTTTGGGGTCATTTTAGTTGCCAAAAAGTTTCATGTTAAACTTCAATTATTGTGTGAGCCATATGAAGTGTCTACTTCCGTTAGTACATCTATTGTTGCTACAAGAATCTATAAAAATATTTTAATTTGCATTTTGTATAAAATATTGCCTTGTGATTTTGTCGACTTGGATATGGTGGATTTTGACGTCATTCTTGGGATGGATTAGTTGCATGCGTACTATGCTTTTATTGATTGTAGAACCTATAGGGTCAAATTTTAATTCCCAAATGAACTCATTCTTGAGTGGGAGAATTATGATATGGTGGTCAAGGTAGATTTATTTCTTTCCTTGAATCCCAAAAATTGATTTCTAGGCGGTGTCTTTATCATCTTGTTAGGGTTAGGGATGTTGAATTCAAGGTCCTTCGTATATAGTCGATTCCGGTGGTGAATAAGTTTCTAATGTCTTCCCTAATGATCTTCAGTATTCCTCCTTTAAAGAAAATAGGCTTTGGTATAGACCTCCTTCCCGATACTCAACCAATTCCATTCCCCCTTACTGTATAATCGTAGCGGAGTTAAAGAAGTTGAAATAGCAATTGAGGGTATTGTTGTAGAAGGGTTTTATTAGACCTAGCCAATCACCTTGGGTGCACCGGTGTTGTTTGTAAAAAAGAAGTATGATTCTCTTAGGATATGTATTGACTACTGGCAACTTAATAGAGTCACCATCAAGAATAAGTATCCTCAAACAAGGATTTATGATCTTTTTAAATACCAACTTTAAGGGGCTAGTCAATTCTCAAAGATTAATCTTCGATTTGGGTATCACCAAGTGAAAGTAAGGGAGTATGTCATCCCCAACACTACCTTCTAGACTATTTATAGGCATTATGAATTCGTGGTTATGTCTTTTGGGTTCGCGAATACACCGGTTATCTTTATGGATCTTATGAATAAGGTCCTCCAGCCCTACCTTGATTATTTGTGATAGTCTTCGTTGATGATACTTTGATCTATTCCCATAGTGAGGAGGAGCATGTGAGTCATTTGAGGGTAGTGCTATAAAAATTGAGGGAAGAAATATTGTATACTAAGTATGAGAAGTGTGAGTTTTGGTTACAAGAGGTTGTCTTTTTAGATCACGTGGTTTTCATAGGATGGTCTTAAGGTGGATCCTAAGAATATAAATGTGATTAGAAATTGGCCTAGACCTTTGACCCCCTCAGATATTAGAAGCTTCTTAGGCTTAGCTAGTTATTACCGGAGCTTTGCGAATGGGTTCTCTTCTATTGCTTCTCCTATGACCAAGTGGACTCAAAAGAAGGCTAAATTTGTGTAGACCGATGAGTGTGAAAAGAATTTCCAAAGTTTGAAGGATAATCTTATATCCGCTCCTATCTTGTCACTATCAGAAGGGTTAGAAGGGTTTATTATGTATTGTGATGCCTCAATACTCGGTTTGGGTTCCATTTTGATTCAAAATGGTAAGGTGATAGCATATGCTTACAGACAACTTAAGGTGTATCAAAAGAATTATTCTACCCATGATCTTAAATTGATTGATGTAGTTTTTGCTTTGAAACTTTGGCGCCTTTATTTGTATGGGGTTTATGTTAATTAATTTATTGATCATAAGATCCTACATTATGTGTTCACTCAAAAAAATCTCAACTTGAGACAACGAAGGTGGTTAGAACTTCTTAAGGACTATGATATAAGTGTGCATTATCACCCTGGTAAGGCTAATGTTGTGGCTGATGCTTTAATAAGGTGTCTATGGGTATCCTATCACATGTTGATAATAGGGGAAAAGAGGTGACTAGAGAGGTTCATCGATTGGCCAGATTTTAAGTTAGGTTCGAGGATGTTGATAATGGTGGAATAGTGGTGGTTGATGGTTCAAAATCTTCATTGGTTGAAGAGGTAAAAGCAAAGCAAGATCTTTACCCCTGCCTCGTTAGAGTTGAAGGCCTTGGGGAGAGATGGTAAGGTGGAGGTTTTCTCCCAAAGGGGAGATCATGCCCTTAGATACCATGGTAGATTATGTGTGCCTAATGTTGAGGACTTGAGGAGGTTGATTCTTGATGAGGCTCATAATTATTCTTATTCAATTCACCTTGGTTCCACAAAGATGTATAGAGATTTGAGGGATGTGTTTTGGTAGGATGATATGAAGAAAGACATTGCTAAGTTTGTGTCTTGTTGCCATAATTGCCAACAAGTGAAAATCGAGCATCAAAGTTCAGGTGGTCTAGCCCAAGATATAAAGATTCCTACTTGGAAGTGGGAGTAAATCAACTTGGATTTGTGTTTGGGTTGCCTAAGACTAGAAAGGGTTTTAATTCTATTTGGGTTATGTTTGATATAATAACAAAGTCGGCTCATTTTCTACCGGTTAGGTCTACTTAGGGTGCCAAAGATTATTCTAGATTGTACATTCATGAGTTGGTTAGATTGCATGGGGTTCCTTTGTCTATCAGTTTTAATCATGGTGCTTAATTCACTTCACACTTTTGGAGGTCCTTGCAAAGGGGTCGTGGTACCAAGGTTAAGCTTAGTACTGTCTTTCACCCTTAAACGGATGGCCAAGCCAAAAAAAACTATCCAAACTCTTGAAGGTATGCTTAGGGCTTTTGTATTAGAGTTCAAGGGTAGTTTGTATGACCATCTTCCATTGATTGAGTTTGCTTATAATAATAGCTATCATGCAAGAATTTGTATGACTCCTTTTGAGGCCCTTTATGATAGATGTTGTAGATCACTGATTGGGCGATTTGAAGTGGGAGAGATGCCTTTGTTAGGTCCAAATTTGCTTATGGAGGCCTTATAGAAGTTAGGTTGATAAGGGAGAGGTTGAAAACAGACCAAAGTCATCAAAAGTCTTATGCCAATGTGAGGAAAAGGGATCTTGAATTTAAGGTTAGTAATTGGGTCTATTTGAAGGTTTCACCCATAAAGGGTGTGGTTTATTTTGTTAAAAGGAATAAATTGAGTCCAAAAGATTTATGGGTCATTATAGGGTGTTGAGGAGTATCTGTAAGATGCCCTATGAGTTAGAGTTACCTAGTGAAATAGACTTGGTTCATCCAGTCTTGTGTCTATGTTGAGGAAGTTTGTGGGTGACCCAAATGCTATTGTGCCATTGGATGTTGTGGGTGTTGTTGAAGATAACTTGACCTATGAAGAGGTTCCGACAGAAATTTTGGATAGACATGTGAGGAGATTGAGGAACAAGGATGTAGCCTCCATTAAGGTCCTTTGGAGGAATCAACAAGTTGAAAGTGATATATTGGAATCTAAAGCGTACATGTGAAAGCGATATCCCTATCTCTTCATTTTACTCAAGCCTAAAGTACTAATCTAAGTCGTTACATGATTTTAAGTCTTAAGTTTCAGCCCTTATGTCATAGGCATGCATTCATGATTAAATTGACAAGTTAATGGTTATTTTGACACTTATATTGAGATTTTTGAAATAGTGTTTAAGTGCATTATTGTATGCTTGTATGGGCTGAAATCATTTTGATTATTTCTCTTATATACATTTCTTTGACATTCGGCCCCTATGCCCCCTCCACATTTAGGACACACATTAATAGGAGCCACACCACCAAGACCTTGAGGCCTAGGAAAGTCATTGGCAAACCCCTTCGTAGTAGTATGAGAAGACCCTTGGCCTTTCTGGAGCCGGCTACCCCTTTGGAATTTACCCTCAAAACAGTTCCTCTTGGACACATAACCTCTCCTCTTCCTCAACTTTTCTTCCTCCATTTGCTTGGTATATGTCATTAATCGAGATAAGTCTATGTCACTAATTAGCAACACAGATGGGCATTCTTCGCTCACCAAGTCGGAGAACCCTATCACAAACTTATTCATCCTAGATCTAGTATCGGCCACCAAATGAGGAGCATACTTTGAATGTTGATTGAACTTGAGGTCATAATCCCTCACACACATGGAACCTTGTTTTAAATTCATAAATTCTACCAACTTAGCTTCCCTAAGCTCAAGAGGGAAGAACCAATTAAGAAAAACCAATTTGAACTCTTCCCAAATTACCATCTTACTATTTCCCTTCTCCCTCTTCCATTAATCATACCATATTTGGGCTACCCCTTTTAGTTGGTACACCACCAAGTCTGCCTTTTCATTCGGCCCAACACCCATGATATTCAAAATCTTGTAGACCTCATCAATGAATTCTTGTAGATCTTCAACCACCTTCAACCCATAGAACACTAGAGTATTCATCCTTATGAAGTCCCTTACCCTAGCTCCTGGGATAGTAGCATGAGGGGCTTGGGCCCCTTGAATGACTTGGTTGGCCACAACTTGGGCAAGCATAGTGAGAGCATCCTGAGCTCACCATTGGAAGGTCGCTCCTCGGGAGTTTGGGCCCTTCTTCCTCGAGTGTTAGGCATGATCTAGTATAGCAAATAACAATCATTAAAAGGGAAAAACTTACCACAACTCTATAGTATGACTTAGAACATGAAGAAGGGAAACATTTCCTAAAATGCCTCATAGCCTCCGATTCATAGTCATGGGGCACTTTACAACCATAAATAGGACTGTAATCAATGCAGTGTATTGGACTCTAAGGATCTATCAACCTAGTGCTCTAATACTAAGTTTGTCACAAACCAATCCTAGGGCCTAGACGTGATACCAAACAAGCCTCTTAACTTATCATTACACATCGTTGGTCGCTGAAGCATATAAAAAGGTATAAAGAGTATGAATAGGTGCAAAGGGACTAAGGGAAAGGTAGCATAACATCATAATCAAGAGACAAAGAGTCAAAGATCATATCATAGATACATAGCATGTCCAAGAAACACTTCTACTACATAGATAAGATCGGGGGCCAAGACAAGCAACCTGGCTCACTATCATAGTCAAAGTAGAACATAAAGAAGAGTGTCTCAATAGAAAGTGAGAGAAATATAGACAAACGTCTCCGGAATAGAGGACTCACCAACTAGCTTGAGTAATACCAAAATAGCCACGTGGAGAAGGAGGATGATCAACTTGGGCTCTAGTTCATACATTGTGATATCATATATGTAAGAGTTTACATTAGTACATTTGAATGTACTAAGTATGTATGATGTAATGCAATAAGATGTAGGCATCATAATCAAAATGCATAACACTAGGCAATAGGCATAATATAACAATATGGCATGTATGATCAGTGCTTAAGTAAACATGCTTAAGTAGCTCATGCTTATATAGGATATCATATGTGTAAAAGAGACCAAGCTAGATTTACAAAGCACAAACCCTTTGGTAGGTTGATGATGATGTCACCCATCACCCTGGTTTGTGAGGACAATGCCTTAACTAGGTTAATGATGATCGCACCCATCACCCTAGTGTGTGATGTACAAACCTCTCAACCAGGTTAGTGGCGATCTCACCTACCTCCCTGGTGTTTAAGGTACTAACCCCTCAACTAGGTTACCCAGGCTCTTAGTCCCCCCAGATCGGGTATGGTCTAATGCAATACTTTATATTGAATATATCATATGTACAATCTCTTTTCATTATCATATAGTCATTCATACCATATCTCATGCTTTGGACCTTCAATTCCTTAAGAACCTACATCTGAACATTTTAGCAAACACTTAGAGGATGTATAGTGCTAGTGTAAAACCATAAATTGCAAGAGTGAAATCATGTGATTATATTCAATGTAAAAGATTCAATAGATACTTTTATCACCCTCTAACAATATACATCAAGACCCTTCATCAATTCTCACAATAGATCCTTGATTCATAGCTCCAAACATAGTAAAATAGTCACAATTTCATAAACCCAACATAGTGTGTAGTGATTTTTATAATAGATAAAACTCATGAAAATAATTAACTTTTAATCATTCAATTTTGAGTAAATGATATCTTGGGTATCATGGGTGAAAGAAACCCACATACCTTAGTTTTGGAGAAACTCATGGTGAAGATTGAAAATGGAGGCTTGAAGCTTGAGGGAAAACCTTATATCCAGAAGAGGTTTTGAAACTTGAATTTAGGAGTGAAAAATATGACTAAATGATTGAGTGAGTATTAGGGAATGTTTACGATGATATGAGGGTGAAAAATGGTTAAGTATGGGTATTTTTACGTTTGGGGACACTTATGCCCAAGACTTCAAAGTCTTGGACCATAAGAAACTAACTGGGCAGAAAAACAAGCATGTCTGGTTCACAGATAGGATGTGAATGTCCTATTTTTTCATCTCACCCTTAGTATATCGCGCCACGGTACGAAATACTATGTGGAAATTGACATTTGGAAAATCCAAATTTCTAATCGTTTGCTCTAAAATCAGGGTTAGCACCTCTTTCCCCTAATTTTGACCCCCTGAACAAGAATATGAAGTTAGATTTTGGATATCACGAATGTATTTTGAGACACATGAAATTTATGTATTTGGTCACTTTCGAGGCACATTTTTGGGCACTTTTTGAGGTCATTTCAGTGCTACAAAATTTGAGGGAATAAAGGTTGTATGCCAAGTATGAGAAGTGTAAGTTTTGGTTGCAAGAGATTGAGTCATGTGGTGTCAGTATATGGTATTAAGGTGGACCCTAAGAAGACGGAAGTGATTAGAAATTGGCCTAGACCTTTGACTCCATCGAATATTAAAAGCTTCTTGGGCTTAGCAGGTTATTACCGAAGGTTTGTGAATGGGTTCTCTTCTATTGCTTCTCCTATGACCAAGTTGATTCAAAAGAAGGCTAAATTTTTGTGGACCAATGAGTGTGAAAAGAGTTTCCAAACTTTGAAGGATAAGCTTGTCTCTGCACCTATCTTGTCATTACTTGAAGGGTTAGAAGGGTTTGTTGCATATTATGATGCCTCAAGACTTGATTTAGTTACATTTTGATGCCAAATGGTAAGGTAGTATATGATTCTAGACAAATTAATATGTAGGAAAAGAATTATCCTACCCATGATCTTGAATTGGCCGTTATGTTTTTTGCTATAAAATTTGGCGTCATTATTTGTATGGGGTGCATGCTGATGTGTTTACCGATCATAAGAGATAATCATAAACAAGGAGAATTGATACGAAGAATAAGCTCCCATATCATAAACATCAATAGTCAATATAGTCAAGCTCATAACATAGATACATGACATGTCCAACAACACCTCTACTACATAGATAAGAGCAGGGGCCAAGACAAAGCAACTGGGCTCACCCTCATAGTCAATACATAAGTCAAAGAGAGAAAGTCTTAATGCATAGCAATAGATCATAAGTAACATCCCCAGAATGGAGGACTCACTAATAAGCTTGATAAGAGTCGTACTAAGTATGTGGAGAAGGATGATCAATCGGTATACCAGTTCCTACATGGTGACATCATTTGGGCATAGAGTATGCATTAATACGTTTGAATGTACTAAGTATGTAGGATACAATGCAACAAGAGGTAGATGTTATAGGAAAAATGCATAGTCATAAGCAATGAATAGCATACTAGTAATATGACATGTATGAATGATTCTTGAAGTAAAATCCATAATTATATAGATCATAATATGAGTGTAAGGAGCGACAATTTTAGTGCAAGCCAAGGCCTACCATCCCCTTGGATAGGTGCATAAGGTACCAACTCGTTCATGAGGTTGATAGAGTACAAATCCCCCATCAAGGTTGATGGGTACCAACCCCAGACAAGGTTACCTAGGCCTACCATCCCCCGAGCTAGGCGACCAAGGTACCAACCCCTCGATAGGTTACCCGAGCCTATAGATCTCCGAACTAGGCTTGGTCATCCTCAATACTATAAAGATATATATATATATATATATATATGAACTCCTCTCATCATCATATACATATATTCCTTTTCATCATCATTAGTCATCATTTCATCATCATATAGTAGTTCAACTCATAAGTCATATATTGGACCTTCAAATTCTCAAGAATCCATAACCAGACATTTTCGCAAATACTTAGAGGGTGCATAACACTAGTGTAAACCATATAATTCAAGAGTGAAATCATGAGAGAAAAATCCGTGTAAAGCATTAATAGATACTTGGTATCACTCTATAAACAATATACATCAAGACCTTTCATCAATTTTAACAATAGACCCTTGATTCATAGCTCCAAACATAGTAAAACAGTCACAATTTCATAAATCCAACATAGTGTACAGTGATTTTCATAATAGATATGACCCACGAATATAATCAACTTTAAATCATGTAATTTTGAGTAAAAGAGAGCTTGGATATCATGGGTGGAAGGAACCCATGAAAGAAACCCACATACCTTAGCTTTGGAGAAGCTCTTGATGGGGATTGAAAATGGAAGCTTGAATCTTGAAGGAAATCCTTTGATCCAGATGAGGGTTTTGAGACATGGGTTTAGGAGATAAAATATTGGCTATGTGTTTGAGTGAGTACTAGAGAATATTTAAAATGATATGAGGGTGAAAAATGTTTAAGTGTAGGTATTTTTACTTTGGGGGACACTTAGGCCCAAAAGACTTAGATTGCAAAAAAAATAACTAGGCAGAATTTACACAGGTCCACATCTGGTCCATGACGCAGACCTATCGCGGAGGACAGATCATGCGTGGCGGCACTGTCGTGGATCAATTTAAAAAATCAAAATTTTAGAAATTTGAAATTGCTAATCATTTGCTCTAAAATTGGGGTTAGACCCATTTTTCTCTCAAAATGACCTCCTGAATAAGATTATGAAGTCAGATTTTTTATATCACGTACAGATTTTGAGATATATGGAAATTACGATTTTGGACACTTTTGAGGCATTTTTTTGGGCACTTTTTGGGGTCGTTTCAATATCTCCCCCTTAGGAACATTCATCCCTGGATGTCAAAGAAACATATATGAGAGATACAAACATGATCATTTTAGCCCACATAGAGATGCAACAATGCACTTAAATATCATTTCAAAAACATCATCATAAGTGTAAAATCATCATGAACTTGTCAATTTAAACATGAACATATGCAATGACATAGGGCTGAACATAAGACTTAAGATTAAATGAAAGACTTAGATCAATACCTTAGGCTTGAGAGGTGTCAAAAATGTAAGGGTATCGGTTTTGCATGTCCACTTCGGCCCCCCAAGTAGCACTCTCAACTTATTGATTCCTCCAAAGGACCTTAATGGAAGACATCTCTTTGTTTCTTAATATATTTACTTGTCTATACAAAATCTAAACTAAAACCTCTTCATATGTCAAATTATCCACAACAACACCCACAACATCAAGAGGCACAACTGCATTCGGATCATCCACACATTTCCTCAACATAGACATATGGAGCACTGGATGAACCAATTCCATCTCACTAGGCAAGCTCAACTTATAAGATACCTTGCCAACCCTCCTCATGACCTCATATAGACCAATGTATCTTGGGCTCAGCTTTCCCTTCTTATCAAAATGGAACACACCCTTCATGGGTGAAAGCTTTTGGTAGACCCAATCACCAATATTGAATTCAAGGTCTCCTCTTCTCTCATCAACATAGGATTTTTGATGACTTTCGGTTGTCTTAAACCTTTCTCTAATCATCCTAACCTTCTCAAGAGCATTCATAACCAGATCTGGTCCCAACAAAGCTACCTCACCAACCTCAAACCAACCAACTGGTGATCTACAATGTCTCCTATAGAAAGCCTCAAAAAAAGCCATATCAATGATAGAATGATAGCTATTGTTGTAGACAAACTCAATAAATGGAAGTTGGACATACCAACTACCTTTAAGATCCAACACACATGCCTTAAGCATATCCTCAAGGGTTTGGACGGTCCTCTCGGCTTGGCTATCCGTGTGAGAGTGGAAGAGTCATAGAAAGCTCAAGCAACCTTACCAAGTCATGAATGTACAACCTTGCATAATATTCAACCCCATATGTGGTCTTAATGGTAAAAGGTAAGCCAATTTTGTCATCCTATTGACCACAACCCAAATAGAATCAAACCCTTTCTAGTCTTGGGCAACCCAACCATAAAAATCGATATTTATCTCTTCCCACTTCCAAGTAGGAACCTCAATGTCTTGGGTTAGTCAACCCAGCCTTTAATGTTCTGCTTTGACTTATTGACAAGTATGATAACCAGAAATAAATTTGGCAATGTCCCTGTTCATGCCTCCCCACCAATACACATCCATCAAGTCTCTCTACATTTTGGTAGAACTGGGGTGCATAGGATAAGAAGAGTTATGGGCCTCATCAAGGATCTTTTATATCAACCCATCGATACACATTACACATAACCTAAAGGCACCATCTCCCCCTTGGGAGAAAACTTCCACCTTTCCCTCTTTCACTAAGGCCTTCAATTCTAACAAGGAGGGATCAAGGTCTTGTTTTTCCATCACCTCATCAACCAAAGATGACATAGAACCATCACTAACAACATCATCACCACTACAAACCTCCTCCAATATAATCCCCAACCTAGCCAATTAATGTATTTCCTTAGACATCTCCTTCTCACCACTATCAACATGAGCTAGGCTACCCATGGACACCCTACTCAAGGTATTCGCTACAATATTTGCCTTACCCGGATGGTAATGCACACTCATATCATAGTATTTAAGAAGCTCTAACCATCTTCTTCACCTCAAGTTGAGATATTTTTGAGTGAATACATATTAGAGGCTCTTATGATCGCTGAACATAACAACATACACCCCATACAAGTAGTGACGCCAAATCTTTAATGTTAACGGAACAGCAGCTAACTTTAGATCATAGGTATGGTAGTTCCATTCATGCACTTTAACTAGTCTAGGAGCATAAGTTGTGACCTTACCACTTTGCATCAACACACAACCCAAACCAACCCGAGAAGCATCACGATACACGACAAATCCAGCAAGCCTATCTAGTAGTGATAATATAATAGCAAAGACAAGCCTATCTTTCAAGGTTTGGAATCTCCTCTCACATTCATCAGTCCATACAAACCTAACCTTCTTTTGAGTCAATTTTCATATAGGAGAAGCAATAGAAGAGAACACAATCATAAACCTCTGATAATAGCCTGCTAAATCTAAGAAACTCCTAATGTCCAGCGGGGTCAATGGTTTAGGCTGATTTCTATTCACATCAATTTTCTTTGGGTCCACCGTAATACCATCCCCTAGTACTAGATGCCCTAGGAAGGCAAACTTTCCTCAACAAGAATTCACACTTTTCATATTAAACATACAATTACTCCTCCCTCAATCTTTGCAGCACAACCCTGGGATGAGTCCTATGCCCTTCCTCACCACGAAAATAGATCAAAATGTCATCAATGAAGACCATAACAAAGGAATAAAGGTAGGGTTTGAAGACCTTATACATTAGGTCCATGAAAATGGCAGGTACATTAGTCAACCCAATGGCTATCACAACAAACTCATAATCCCCATATCTAGTTCGAAAAGCCATCTTAGGAACATCACACTCCCTTACTTTCACTTTATGGTACACGGACCGAAGATCAATCTTAGAGAAATGTCTAGCCACTTGCAAATGGTCCAACAAATCATCAATCCTTGAAATAGGATACCTATTCTTGATAGTAACCCTATTGAGTTATAGGTAGTGAATACACATCCTAAAGGACTCATCCTTCTTTTTCACAAATAACATTGGAGCACCCCAAGGTGATTGGCTAGGTCTAATAAATTCCTTCTCTAACAAGTCCCTCAATTGTTCCTTTAACCCCTTCAGCACCATCGGGGCCATATGGTAAGGGGGAATAGAGATAGGTTGATTATCAAGGAGGAGGTCTATGCCAAAGTCTATTTTCCTTTTGGGAGGAACACCGGGAAGGTCATTTTGGAAGACATCAAGAAAATTATTTACAACCAAAATTGACTCTATGGGAAGGATTTTGTAGTCCACACGCCTAACCTTCACAAGATGGTAAAGACACCCTCGAGATCAACTTAAGGGCTTTAATGCAAGAGATGAATCTACCCTGGGCCACCACATCTTGACTTTCCCACTCAAGGATAGGCTCATCATAATTTCTTCATCATCTCATCATCATTTAGTCATCACTTCATCATCATATAGTCATTGAACTCATAAGTCATATATTGGACCTTTAAATTCTCAAGAATCCATAACTAGACATTTTATCAAACACTTAGAGGGTGTGTAATGTTAGTGTAAAACCATGCAATTTAAGAGTGAAATCATGATAGACAATTTAGTGTAAAGCCATCAATAGATACTTGGTAGCACCCTCTAACAATATACATTGAGACCCTTCATCAATTCTCACAATAAACCCTTAATTCATAGCTCCAAACATAGTTGAGCAATCACAATTTCATAAACCCAACGTTGTGTGCAGTGCTTTTCCTAATAGATAAGACCCATGAAAATAATAAACTTTAAATCATTTAATTTTAAAGAAAAGAGAGATTGGGTATCATGGGTGAAAGGAACCCATGAAAAAAACCCACATACCTTAGCTTTGGAGAAGCTCCTAATAGAGATTGAAAATGGAGGCTTGAAGCTTGAAGGAAATCCTTAGTTCTAGATGAGATATTTGAGACTTTGGTTTAGGAGATAAAATATTGGCTAAGTGTTTGATAAATATTGAAGAATGTTCAGAATGATATGAGAGTGAAAAATGATTAAGTATGGTATTTTTACGTTTTGGGATACTTAGGCCCAAGATTTAAAAGCCTTGGACCTCAAGAAAAATAACTGTGTAGAATTTACATAGGACTACATCTGGTGCGATGTGAACCTTTAACGGAGGCAGATTTACACTAGTCCGCGATAGTTGCTCATCGCGGCACTATCGCGGGTCAGTTTTGGAAATCAAAATTTTAGAAATTTTAATTTCCTAATTATTTTCTCTAAAATTGGGGTTAGACCTATTTTGGCTCAAAATGATACTTGAACAAGAATATGAAGCTAGAGTTTTGATATCACACATAAATTTTGAGATATATGGAAATTATGATTTTGAGTACTTCTGAGGCATATTTTCATGAACTTTTTGGAGTCGTTTCAAACATCTTGACCTTACCTTATTAGAGTTGAAGTCCTTGGTAAGAGATGGTATGGAGGAGATTTTCTCCAAAGGAGGAGATGGTGCCCTTAGATAGTAAGGTAGATTTTGTGCGCCTAATATTGAGGACTTGAGGAGGTTGATTCTTGACGAGGCTCATAAATCTTCATATAACATTCATCTCGGTTCCACAAAAATGTATAAAAATTTGAGATATGTGTTTTGGTGGGATAGTATGAAGAAAGACGTTGCTATTTTTGTGTTTGGTTTCCATAATTGTCAATAAGTGAAAGTCGATCATCAAAGGTCGACTGGCCTAGCCCAAGATATAGAGATTCCTAATTAAAAATGGGAGGAAATCAACATGAATTTTGTGGTTGGGTTTCATAAGTCTAGAAAGGTTTTTAATTCTACATCGGTTATGGTTGACCATCATCACAAATTTAGCTCATCCTACTGGTTAGTAATGTTTATTGTGCCAAAGATTATGCAAGATTGTACATTCATGAGTTGGTTAGATTGCATAGGGTGCCTTTATCTATCAATTCGAATAGTGGTCCTCAATTCACTTCATAATTTTGGAGGTCCATCTAAAGGGGTCTTGGTACTAAGGTTAGGCTTAGTACGGCCTTTCACCCTTAAACGGATGTCCAAACGAAAAGAAATATCAAAACTTTTAAGGATATGCTTAGAGCTTTTGTATTGGAGTTCAAGGGTAGTTAGAGTGATCATTTTCAATTGATTGAGTTTGCTTATAAATATAGCTATCATACAAGCATTGGTATGTCTACTTTTGAGGCCCTTTATGGTAGACGTTGTAAATCACCATTTGTGTGGTTAAAATTGGGAGAGATGGCTTTGTTGTGTATAGATTTGGTTATGGAGGACTTATAGAAAGTAAGGCTGATAAGAAAAAGGTTAAAAATAGCCCAAAGTCATCAAAAGTCGTATGCCGATGTGCGGAGAAGGGATCTTGAATTTAAGGTTGGTAATTGGGTCTATTTGAAGGTTTCACCAATAAAAGGTGTGGTTCATTTTGGTAAAAGGGGTAAATTGAGTCCAAGATTTATGGATCCTTATAGGTTGTTGAGGAATATTGGTAAGGTGGCCTATGAGTTGGAGTTTCCTAGTGAAATGGACTTGGTTCATCTAGTCTTCATATGTCTATGTTGAGGAAGTATGCCGGGAACCCAAATGTTATTATGCCATTGGATGTTATGGGTGTTGGATACAACTTGACCAATGAAGAGGTTCCAGTAGAAATTTTGGATAGATAAGTGAATAGGTTAAGGAACAAGGTTGTAGCCTGCATTAAGGTCCTTTGGAGGAATCAACAAGTTGAAAGTGCCACACAGGAATCCAAAGTGGACATGCAAAAGTGATATCCCTATCTCTTCCATTCTACTCAAGCCAAAGGCAGTAATCTAAGTCCCTTCTATGATTTCAAGTCTTATGTATCATACTTCATGCCACTTACATGCATTCATGAATAAATTGACAAGTTTATGTTGATTTTGACACTTATGTTGAGATTTTTGAAATGATGTTTAAGTGCATTATTGCATCCTTGTGTGGGCTGAAATCATCTTGATTATTTCTCTTATATATGTTTCTTTGAAATTCGGGGATGAATGTTCCCAAGGGGGAGATATTGAAATGACCCCAAAAAGTGCCCAAAAATATGCCTTGGAAGTGCCCATAATCGTAATTTTCATATATCTCAAACTCCGTGCATGATATCGAAAATCTAACTTCATATTCTTGATTAGGGGAAAATTGAGTAGGAAATACGTCTAACCCTGATTTCAAAGCAACCATATCAAAATTTCATTTTCCCAAAAGTTCCTTATCCAGAGTCTATCTACGCTCTTGGCATGATACAGACAGGGCATGAAGACGTGTATTTTTCTTTCTAGTTTATTATATTTTTGTTGCTAGTTCACTATTTCGGTCCAAGGCTTTGAGGCGTTGGACCTAAGCCTTCCTATGCATAAAAATACCGATACTTAGTCATCTTTCATCCTCATATCAATTAAGACATTCCCCAAAAGCCTCTCTAATACTTAGCCAAATATTTCACCCAATTCATGTGTCCCAAACTCACTTCTGGATCTTAAGGAATTCATTCAAGCTTAAAGTTCTCATTGAAATCTTCATCTAGTAATTCTACAAAGTTGAGGTATGTGGGTTTTAACCATTGGATCCTTTCACCCATGGTTCCAAACCTTTCTTTTTACGTAAATTTCACGTTTCTTTGTTGATTTAATTATAGGTCTTACTTATTATGACTTTGGTTATACACTATGTTGGGGATTCCTAAAATTATGACTATTTAAGCATGTTTTGAGCAATGAATCTATAATCCATTATGTGATTTGATGATGGGTTTTGATGTATCTTGCACAAGGTATTACCAAGTGTTGGTGGGTGATTTTACATTGATTTTCCTCACATGATTTCACTCTTGAATTGCATGATTTTCTACTAGGATTATACATCTGCCAAGTGTTTGATAAAATGTCCAGTTATGGATTCTTGAGTTATTGAAGGTCTAATGCATGGCATATGAGTTAAGAGACTTTATGATGATGAAAGTAATGTATATATGTGTTAATTTTATTAATAGTATGTAAACTGTTGTAAGTTGACCACGCCTCGTTTAGGGGGTGGTAGGCCTGAACTACCATGTTGGGGGGTATGTATCTCAACTGCCTCGCTCAATGGGTAGTAGGCTCGTACAACCATGCTAGGGGGTTTGTACCTCAATTGCCTCGCCAAGGGGGTAGTAGACCTTTGAATCTATTATGATGGTCTTTTCCTACACTTGTAATATGTTCTATATAAGTATGTTTTACTAAAAGCATCACTCATGCATGCCAAATTGTTACTATTCTCATCCATTGCCTATATGTACGCATTTTTCTTATATTTCCAATCTCTTGTTGCATTGTATCCTACATATTTAGTATATTCAAATATACTAACACATACTCATACTCTATGCCTACATCATGTTACCATGTAGAAACCGGGGCTCCGCTTGATCATCTGCCTCCTCTACGTGGCTAGTACTATCCTTAAAGCATGTTTGGTCAGTCCTCAACTCTGAGGATGATATTTTTTTGATCTTATGTTATGCAAAGACTCTATTTCTTTTACTATGTGGTTTTGACTATGAGGATGAGCTCGAAAAGTTTTCTTGGCCCCCACTCAATGCTACGTTTAGAGGTGTTGTTGGACAAGTTTTATAATGATGCTTTGAGCTTGACTTTCTTGACTCTTGTATGTTTTTTTAAGCTATGAAAGACTCCCTTATCCCCTTTATCCTTATTTTATGTTCTCTTGTTGTCTTTTAATTGCTTCCACAACCAAGGATGTGTAATGATATGCTAGAAAGCTTGTTTGGGGTCTCCTCGAGTTCCCCATTCACCATGTCATGTCTAGGCACTAAGTTCGAGTCGTGACAAATCAAACAAGTCATTGATTATAGGAAATCGATACTTATTCTTGATGGTTACCTTATTCAATTTCTTATAATCAATACACATCCGAAGAGATTCATCTTTCTTTTTTACAAATAACACTGGAGCACCCTATGAAGATGTACGTGGCCTAATGAAACCTTTCTTTGACAAATCATTCAACTCCTCCATTGCCATACAATAAGGAGGAATAGAGATAGGTTGAGTATCTTGGAGAACATTTTGTCCCAAAGTCTACTTCCCTTTCGGCAGGAATGTTGGGCAAGTCTTCAGGAAACACATTCAAAAACTTGTTCACCATTGAAACAGATACAAGAGTAGGTGATTGGTATTCCACATCTTTGAATTTCACAATATAGTAAATAAACCCCTTGGAGATCATCTTTCGGGCTTTGATGTAGGAAATAAACTGACCTTTAATAGCGATATCACTACCCTTCCATTCAAGAACGGGCTCATCCGGAAGTTAAAATTTGACCTTCTGGGTTTTACAATCTATAGAGCTACATAAAGCATGAAACCAGTTTATCCCAAGAATCATGTTAAAACCAAACATCTCAAGTTCTATGAGATCACACGAAAAGACCTTATGCAACACATAAATAGGACAAACTCGATAAACTCTATGAGTAGTAACAGATTCACCCACTTGACTATAAATTGAAAAGGGCTCCCTTAAAATATTGGGACTCAAACCAAACTTAACAGCCAATGGAGGAGCCATAAAAGAAAAGTTTGCTCCCAGATCAAGTAAAGCATAAGCATCAAAATCAAAGACTTTTAACATACCGATCACAACATCTGGAACTTCCTCCGTCTTTTGTCGAGCATGCAACACATAGAACTTGTTGTTTAAAAAGCACTATCTAGTAGAGGTCTTAGTCAAACTGGATTACCTTAAGCCACTTGACCCTTATTCGGTGCCTTTGGGCAATCAACAAGCATGTGCTCCGTCTCACCACAACCATAAAAGGAGCACTTAAACCCCACAAGCACCTCCAAGAATGAATCTTCCTTAAATGTCACATTGTAGAGGTAATGGCCCACCACCAACTGGTGCCCTGGGAGGAGGCACTCTAGCATTAGTAACCTAAGCATTAGAACATTGACCCTATTGGAAGCTACTAAAACTAGTACCCTTGGAATTAGAGAACCCACTATAGTAAATGGATCTCTTAAGGTCATACACTCTCTTCTCCCTAAGGTTCTCCCCTTCAATCTATTCTGCGTATACCATAAGTCTAGAAATTTCCATTTATCGAATTAACATGGTTGTATGACACTCCTTCACCATCAAATCAGAGATACTTAAAATGAACTTGTGCATTCTTGCACGGGGATCAGCTACAAGCATAGGAGCATACTTAGAGAGCTTAGTGAACTTGAGGGCATATTCCCTCATACTTATGTCATTGGTTGTACCATACTTGAATTCTTCAAAATCAAAAACATTACCGCAAAGCCTCTCCATCGACCATTGGGTGTAGCATACTTGAGGCACATCTTTCAACTGATAAGTAACCAATTCAACTTTCTCCTCAAATATGACACCCATAATAGTCAATACCTTAGTGAGCTCATCAATGAACACTTGATCATCCTCATCATCCCTTGACCCATAGAACTCTGGAGGATTCATCTGGGTCAAATTCCTTACCCAAGAAGCTGGAGTGAGGTTCAGAGGGAGATTAACCTGCCTAGTTTGAAAAGTCACCATTTAGGAAAGCATGGCAAAGGTCGTATGCAATTCACCATTAGAGATATAGGCTTTTCTATAGGCCCTTGAGGAGCTTCAACTTCATTAGCCAGGACCGATCTTGAGAGGGGAGTTCATCCTTAAGGCATCTTCTGTAATGGAGAAGTGACACCATCAAGATAAGGAAACCAAACATATGAGCCATAGTATGACATAAGACATGAAGAAGTGAGATAATTCCTAGAACGTCATCAAAGCCTCCCTCTTATAGGCATGGTGCACTTTATATAAATGAATAGTTTTCTGCTCGATGTAGCATGTTAGACTTTGAGTTCCCTCATAAAAAGCTTTTTATGACCCGAACCTAGGGTCTAGGAGTAACTTGGTGAATGAGAACCTAAGAGTCCCCAAACAAGCCTCATAGCATTCATTTACACATTATCGATTAGAAAGTGCATATGAGTAGTAAACAAATAATTCTGAGGGATGGAAAGTAGGACTCATGCTGTGGGGATATCATGAAGAATAGGGAGTAACATGGATTCACATAGCACATAGCATATAGGACTAAGGGGTGAGTAAGTATGACTCACTCTATGAAGGCAATACAGGAGTTAAGATCTCTCAAAGCATAACATGAACCCATAAAGTAAGCTCAAAATCAAACCATAATGACTTATCCATATCCACAACATAATTTTCAAAATATAAAACTTAGCACATAAGTATAAAGAGGTCTACAAGCTGACCAACAATGCCTCTAATCATAAGATAGTTAGGGGGCCAAGACATGTCCCAAGCTCACCCTCAAAGTAAATAATATAAACTAAGAACCATAGTAGAGTAGAAGTGGGTTGTCCTTAGAAGATAGGACTCACCATGGCAAGCAAATCTCCAGATCACAGCTAGACGTCATACTGTGGATTAACATACTCTTCGGTCCCTACATGGTTAGATCATGTTGATAAAAGTATGCTTTATTACATTTGAATATACTAAATATGCAGGCATGCAATGCATTTGAACTCATTGAACTTGCATGCAATGTTAGATGACAAGGGCACATATATATAAAGAATCATATAATCTAGAGAATAGTATAACAATATGTTATGGGATACATAATGCATGAATGCGAAAATACTTCATATGCTTTGAGGATGGGACTGTAATCGACATTAGACTAAGTGATCTATGACTTGGAACTCTATCATCTACAACACAATGGATAAAGAGGTGGACTACTTGCCAAAGGTATATCCATAATCATTCTTTTCCTTGGGTATAAACAAACCAATGTTAGGCAACATAGTTCAAGAGAAAGGAGTATGGAACCTTAGGGATAGACCAACCTATCTCCAATCCCATTTGTGCCAGGTCATCATCCTACTAGAATACATATATACACATGCTTGTAAGAGAGGCATATGACTTTCAAATCATTGACATGCATTCTTAGGCTAAAGGCCAAATCACAATCTTCATAATCATACATAATAAGCAAAAAGCCAAAGCATTCTTCATGAGTACTTTTCATGCATAGGAATAGCTCCTTCGGAGCACATTCTTGAGAAATGATATGGACCATTATGGATAGCCCACCCCACCTCAAACCTCAATCGATGCTCCCTTAAACATAGAGCTGTAAACATCCATAATTGCTTCATAATCCATAATCTTACACATTTATGTGATCAAATTCTTGTCATAGCCATAAACTTCTCAAAATCATATACATAAACATCAGTAGGTCTTGACCCACTTCATAAACTTCATAAAAACCATAGTCATGTATGCATATGCCATGAATAAGATGAGATTAGCATGGGTAAGAGAGAGTCAAACTTAAATCAATAATATATTATGAAAATTAGGTAAAGACATAAGTAAAATTCACATTTAAATCATAATACAGATTACCCATGCACAAATCTAGCTTTAAAGGGGACTTTCATAACTTCAATGCATTTCATCATATTAGGTCTTAATTCGCTTTAAAATCATGAAATAAACATAGCCCATACATCAATTGAATTTAATAAACCATGTACTTCAAAACTCATATTTAAAGTAAGCTAAAATACATGAAAATTACTTGAAAAGAGTTTGGATCTTCATGGTTGAAAGGGATGAAAAATCAAACTCACATACCTTATCTAATAGAGAAGATTCAACAAGAAATTTGGTGAAAAAAGAGTCCTTCCTTGATCCCCAAACTTAAGACACACAAGAATTCTTTGAAAGAACTTAAGAGAATTCAAAATGTGAAGAATGAATTTGAATGAAAGGAATAAAGTTTAGGTCATTAGGAAGTCTTTAGGTAGCATAGAAAATCACAAAAGACCCTTAGAATAAATAATATTTACGAAAACACCATTAACGAAACAAGTTTAAAAATTGAACATCGTCACTACAAGGAGGACTATATAGTTTGTGACACACCACATAGATTGTATACTTTTCTGTGAACCAACATAGTAAACTTTCACTTGACGAAGGTCTGAAATAAAAATCCCATACTTAGAATATTTTGGCAAAATTATCTTCATAGGAGGCCACAAAGGGTGTGCAGTGTCACACGAGCTGTGACACTGCCCATAACCCTCTCCTTAGAAAAAATTTCCTATGATGAAGTTACAAGACGGTGACCCCATACTTAGAAAAATTTCACTCTGGAGCCCACACGAAGGACCTCACGGACTGCAAAGTACTATATGGTCCGTGAGAGGTTCCATATGTAAAATCCATACTTAGAAAATAATTTTGGGGAGGAATTTCAAAACACCATACCTATATGATCCATGAGAAGTCACATGAACTGTATTGGTTCCCATATGGCTTACCTTAGCAAAATGGAGGGAACACAACACGAGACGGCTTTACAAAAAAGATGGATAACTTCTTGTTCCAAACTTGGAATTAAGTGAAACCAAATGTTTTGGAAAGCTATTTCAAAGAGTTTCAATTTGGTAGGTTGTAGGCCACCGAGTTTATTTTGTGCTAAGAGATATGACCATTCAAAGTTGAGCCTTCTATTGATTCTTGTGAAATCTTAGCCAATGGAATTCCTTTGAACTTGGCTTGATATAGGAGACCCATGATGACCTTAAACCACATAAATAAGCTTTGGTTGAAGGCTTGTAAGTAAACTTAGCTTGAGCATGAAGGTTCTATTCTGAGCTCACAACTTGCGGGGTATTACATTCTCCTCCCCTTAGGAACAGCCTTTAAAGGACAATCATATCCAAATATTCATAATAATAATATAATTCAACATATTATGGCATAAAGTAACTTACAATTATCAATAAAGTATATTCCATACTTCAATTGAATTTAATAAACAATACTACTCAAAACCTATATTTAAAGTAAGCTAAAATTCATGAAATTCAAGCAAAATTTTTTGGTCTTCTTGGTTTGAAGGGACCACATATCAATCCCATATACCTTAGATAACTTAGAAAAAGTAAGAAGAAATTGATTGTAGAAGAAAGCCTTTCTTGAGTTTTCAAGTTGAATCTTCAATCGCAAGATTTGAAGTGAGAGATTTAGGATTTGAATTTGAGAGTTTGAATGAAGAATGAGAGTGAATGAGGGTGTATTGTCACAACCCAAGACTATGGCCTAGACGTGACACGGTGAATGGGAACCCGAAGGGACCCAAACAAGCCTCTTAGCATATCAATCACACATCCTTAGTTGCAGAGGCAAAGTAAACAACATCAAGAGATAATCAAAATGAAAAAAGGGACTAAGGAAATCTTTGATAGTACACAACATAGAAGAGTCAAAGCTCAAGTATAATTACATCATTATTTCCAATAACACCTCTAAACATATATTTGAGCAGGGGCTAAGATACCTTTTGGCTCACCCCTCATAATATCAAGAATTGAACATGAAGAGAATATAAGTGACAATACTAAGATAGCTAATGTCCCTGAACTTGAGGACTCACCAAAGCTCTTCTTCTAATATTCCAAGACTAGCCATGGGGAGGATGATCAAGAGGGGCTCCAGTTCCTATATGGTAACATCATGTAGGCATAGAGTATGCATTATTACATTTGAATGTACTAAGTATGTAGGATGTAATGCAACAAGAGATAGGCAATATAGTCAAAATACATAATCATAAGCAAGGGATAAGTATAATTACAACATGGCATGCCTGACTATTGTTTGAAATAAAACATGCTTGTATAGAACATATTACGTGTGTAGGAATAGACCATCATCATAGACTAAGCAAACTAGTACTTAGAATCCATGGTATATCACCCCCTTGGAATGTGATTGAGGTATCTACCCCTTAATTGGTAAATGGGAATAGCACCCTACCCCCCATCATAGTGGCTAAGGTATGTACCCCTTAACATGGTAGATTGGTATAGCACCCCTATCATAGTGGTCAAGGTATATACCCCTCAACATGGTAGATGGGCAAAGCACCCCCAATCATAGTGGTCAAGGCATATACCTCTCAACATGGTATGTCACGATCTAAGCCTAGGGCCTAGATGTGATCGGTGAATGGGAAACCCGAAGAAACCCCAAACAAGCCTCATAGTGTATCATTACACATCCTTGATTGCGGAAGCAACAAAAATGACAATAAAAGATAAGCATAATCAAGGGGAATTAGGGCTAAGGATAAACTTCCATATCATAGACATCAAAAATAAGAGAGGCAAGGCTCAAAGCATAGATACATAACATGTCCAACAACACCACTACTACATAGATAAAAGTGGGGGTCAAGACAAGCAACTGGGCTCACCCTCATAATTAATGTATACATAAAAGAAATATAGTTTAGAACATAGCATGAGATCATAAGCAATATCATGGAATGGAGGACTCACCAATAAGCTTGAGAGAAATCGTACTAGCCATGTGGGTGAAAGTGCTCAAGCGGGGCTCCGATTCCTACATGGTGATATTATGTAGGCATAGAGTATGCATTAGTATGTTGAACCGTACTAAGTATGTTGGATGCAATACAATAACAAATAGGCAATAATCAAAATACATAGTTATAGCAAGAGATAGTACATTAGCAACATGGGATGCATGAACAATGTTTATGGTAAAACTTGCTTATAAATCATGTAACTCAATATGGAATACATACTCAAACCTTTCTTACCAATATTCATCAAATGGACCAAATGGCCCCCACTCACCTTATGGTATAACCTTTGCGGAGAGTATTACCAATACCCCTACTGTATGACATAGTCTTTTAGTAGGTAGTATGATACATCCCCTACTTTATGATTACATCTTTTGGGTAGGAGCTGTGATTCATTCTATCTTACGACATGGACTTTTTGATAGAATGTCCATAGCTTACGATATGATCTTTTCAGTGAAAACCATTAGTTATTCTTCCTTACGGCATGGCCTTTCCGATAGGTTGTCCATACCATATGATATGATCTTTTCGGTAGGAATTATTAATATTTCTACCTTACAGCATGGCCTTTTCGATAAGGGATCCATACCTTACGATATGATGGTAGGAATCATTAGTCTTTCTACCTTATGGCATGGACTTTTTGGTAAGGATCATAGAACTAGCTCATCACAGCATTACATTCCAAACAACAAGGGAAGACCTTCTCCATTTTTTCAAGAGCACAACAAACATGGAAACCTAACAAAACTACTTGCAACACCATAGGTACTCCTTCGTGAAAGCAACTCATATAAACATTTCTATCACCATCATATAGTCATCACAAACATACATCACTTTCATCATTATTTAGTCATTCAACTCATAAGACATGCATTGGACCTTTAATTCCTCAAGAAATCATAATTGGAAATTTTATCAAACAAGTGTAAAATCATGCAATTCAAGAGTGAAATCATGTTAGAAACTTTAATGTAAAACCTTCAATTATACTTGGTAACGTCCTCTAGCAATGTAAATCAAAATGCTTCATCAAATCCCATAATAAATCTTAGATCGATAGCCCAAAACATAGTAAAACAGCCACAATTTCATAAACTCCAACATAGTGTGCAGTGAATTTCATAATAGATAAGACCCATGAGTAAATCAACTTAAATCATAAACTTTTAAGTAACAGAGAGCTTGGGTATCATGGGTGGAAGGAACCCATGAAAGAAAACCATATACCATAGCTTTGGACATGAATTTGATGAAGATTAGAGATGAAACCTTGAAGCTTGAAGGAGAACCTTAAGATCCAAATGAGGGTTTGGCACTTGAATTTTGAGAGAAATATAAGAGTAAGTATTTGAGTAAGTATTAAGGAATGTCTAGGATGATATGAGGGTGAAGTAATGCTAAGTATAGGGATTTTCTCATGTGGGAAGGCTTAGGCCCAAAACTTAAAATCTTGGACTGAGTTACAAAAAATTGGACAGCAAGAACGCTGGGGCGCGTCGCACCCCAGACGCGCTAACCCCACTATTTCGTGCCCACTTGAAAATACATAATTCAATACAGTTGCTGTAAAATTAGGGTTAGACACTTTTACCCCTAAATTTGACCCCCTGAACAAGAATATTAAGTCAAATTGTTGATATCACACATGAATTTTGAGATACATGTAAATTCACATTTTGGGTACTTCCAAGGCACATTTTCAAGTACTTTTTGGGGTTGCTACAAGGTAGATGGGCATAGCACCCCCCATCATAGTGGTTGAGGCAATAGCCCCCCTTCAGCAAGGTGTGGTCAACTTGCAATACTATAGATACTTTTCATGAATTCAATACATACATCCTATCACCATCATAAAGTTAGTTGACTCATAAACCATGCAATAGATCATCAATAACTCAAGAATACTTAACTAGACATTTTATCAAATACTTGGTGGGTGTGTAGTTCTAGATCAAGATCATGCAATTCAAGAGTGAAACCATGTGAGGAAACTCAAGGTAAATCAACCCACCAATACATAGTGAAACCCTCATGCAAGATAGTTTGAAACTCCTCATCAAATCTCATAATGGATCATAGATTCATAGATCAAAACATGCTTAAACAGTCAACATTTTATGAAACCACAACATAGTTTCATAATTAATTTCATAATAAGAGATACCCGTAGATAATCCAACTTGAAAACATGCAATTTACATAAAAAGGAAGGTTAGGTGCCATGGGTGAAAGGACCCAATGGTTGAAACCACATATCTCAAATTTGAAGATTTCCTTGATGAACATTTGAATAAGAACTTGAATCTTAGATAAATTTCTTGAGATTTAGAGTGAGTTTGGAACACTTGATTTTGGATGAAATATTTGGCTAAGTGTTAGAAAGGATTTTGGGGAATGTCTTGTATAATATGGGGTTGAAAAATGACTAAGTATAGGTATTTTCATACATAGGTAGGCTTAAGCCGAAGACCCCAAGGCCTTGAACTGAAACAGGAAAAACTAGCAATAAAATATATAGGTCTGTGATGGATCCGCGTCGCGGAGGTGTCGTAGACCCTCACTGGAAATTGCAAAGTTGGTGAAATTTGTTTTTCGCTATAAGTCTTCTAAAATCAGGGTTATACTCATTTTTCACTCAATTTTTCCCACTAATCAAGAATATGAAGTCAAATTTTTGATACCACTCACGAATTTTGATATATATAGAAATTACAATTATAGGCATTTCCAAGGCACAGTTTCAGGCACTTTTGGGGGCATTTCAATATCTCTCCCTTAGGAACAATCATCCCCGAATATCAAAGAAATGTATATAAGAGAAGTAACCAAGATGATTTCATCACAACCATGAATGCAACAATGCACTTAAACATTATTTTCAAAAATCTCAACATGAGTGTGACAAATCACCATAAACTTGCCAACATACACATGAATGCATGCAAATGACATAAGGGCTGAAACTTAAGACTTGAAGTCATAGAAGGGTATAGTTTTGCTAGCATAAGCTTCAGTAGAATGCAAGAGGTATGAATGTCGCTTATTTATGTACGTTCTAGCTCCCCATGTGACACTTTCGACTTGATGGAACTTCCAAAGACCTTGAAAAACACCACATATTTATTTCCCAACCTTAAACTTAAGATCTATCCTTATTACATTGGAATAGGACTTTTGCCTACCTTAAGCCATCTTCAGTCTTCCCCTTATCGACCTCACCTCTTCCAAAGCTCCTATAACCAAATCTGGTACAACAAAAGTCATCTCACTAACACACCTTTCTCACATCTCCATACATCTTTGTAGAACTAAGGTGAATAGAACATGATGAATTGTGAGCCTCGCCTAAAAAAACCAACTTCCTCAAGTCATCATCATTAGGCACACATAAACCACCTTGGCACCTAAGGGCACCATCTCCCCCTTGGTAGCAAACCTCCACGTTACCATGTCTCACCAAGGCCTTCAATTCTAACAATGCGGGGTCAAGATCTTATTTTGACTTGCAGTTTTCTTTAGTCCCCCACAAAGATTTGCTTTCCAGGGTTCCTCCACCGCAAACGAATATACTACTG
>JAOTQJ010149994.1:0-32351 GCA_025642045.1 Solanum sejunctum
TGCATTCGGTCCCAAACTTTATTAAATCGAACCAATTAAGGACTTTCGAGGTTTAAATTAAGTTACGGGTCCTAACAGAGATTTCATGGGTACCAAAACATATCATTCAACATGATCAAAGGCAATTATTAACAATTTCCAATTCTATACACATATTCATATATGGGAAACCACAATTCAATTATCAATATTTCAATATTCAAACATGGGTTTGTGTTTAATACAACGATTGCTGACATAATTTTCAATTTAATCATACAAGGATTGGAAAAATTAATGGTATTGAATTAACAAAAAACTTATCAAATTGTGTGATTAGATTGTAGAAGATGAAGGAGGTGATGAGACACTACAAAACCCTAGGCTGCCGAAAAATGAAGGGTAGTCGTCATTGGTGGTCGAACATTTTAGGGCGGGGTATGGTTGGACACAATTTGTAAATTAGGGCTCAAATGGGGTCAAAATGTTTTGACCCTAATATTTATACTTTGACTATTTAAATTAAAAATTGATGAGCCTAAACCCCGATTATGGGCCATGGAGAGTTTTATGGCTCGTGAATTATAATTTCATAGAATATCCAAACTCTAGTTTTCGAGACTGGGTTTTACGGACCAGTCTATGAGTCATAAAATAAAGTACGATGTGTAGATTTGGTCGTAGAGACCCCATCAGTTAGTCAAAAATTTAGAAAACTTACCTAGGATCCATGGACCCTATTCACGATGAATATTTTTATCTATGGATCATAATGTTGGCTCGTGGAGTAAAGTGCACAATATTTTACTCACTAGAAATGTCTACGAGATGGTGTACAGGTTGTAGAGTGATTAATGGCCTATAGAAAAAGTCATAGTGGCACTTCCTGATGCTCTTCTCAGCCAAGAGTGGCTGATTTAGCTATGTACCTGCACATTCTTCACAAAATATACTGTTATTCTATATGCAACCAGCCCAATATCCAAAATTAAAATCAAAATACAAGAAGATAAACTACCTACAAGTTCGTAAACTAAAAGCAAGGCTACGACTACAGTCTATTACATCAGAAATCTTGGGTTACCTCTTAAGTAGCGCCTAATTTATTGTCGCGACATAACTTGGACAACTTGGTTACTCGTACTTCACCAAGTTCCCAAACTTCATTTTTCATATCATTTGGCCTCTTCATAGACTGACAGATATTGAAGAACACTTCTTCACCGTTCAATCAAAACTTGAGTTGATCGGCTGTTATATCCATTATTGCTCGACTGATGGCTAAGAATGATCTTTCTAAGATTATTAGGATGCCAAAGTTGACTTCACAATCTAAGATCACAAGTTTGCTAGGAATATGAACTTTCCAACCTTAATAAGCACATCGTAGAGTATCCCCACAGTCTTCTCCACCGTGATGTCAGTCATCAACAACGGCATGCTTATCAGAGTAATGGGCATCAGATTAATGCTGACACCTAGATCACATAATGCCCTTGTGAACTCTATGTCTCCAATAGTGCAGGGTATAGTAAAAATACCAGGATCTTCTCGCTTTTTGACCAAGGACCTCGTACCAATCGCACTTCAAAGTTAAAGCTCTTGGGAGAGCTCTTAACTCATAGGGCATTTCTTTGTAACTAGGTCCTTCATGTACTTCGCATACCTTGACAACTTCTCCAATGCCTCAATAAGAGAAATGTTGATGGGGAGTTATTTTAGTATGGAGATAAAGTTCTTAAACTTGCCTTCCTCCTCCCTCTTTTTGATTCTTTGAGGGAAAGGAAGATGAGACTTAGAAATGGGCTTCAACTTCTTTGGTACATCAACAGCTTCACTTACCCCATCCTTGCCACAATCATCTTCTATATCTATATCCTTGGCCCCGACCATCACCTCTTGAATATCATCCTCATCAATTGGCATGGGAGGATTAACCATACTCTTGCCACTATGAGTAGTAACCCCTATGCACTATCTTTCATTTATAGGGTTTTGAATTGTGTTGCTAGGCAATATAGCTCTCTGACGCTGATTCAGTTGAGTCAACACTTGATCGAATTGTTGCTCAAGCTATTTGAAGGCAACAGAATGAGACTCAATTCTCTGATTAATATTGGATATTTCAGATATCATCCCCTTTAGAGTCTTATCCTGTGTCTCAGCTTTCTTCAGCAGACGATCAAGCATCTCCTAAACTCTTAAGCTACTCGCATTTGTATCGCAGTTATGTAGTGGTACATATAGATTATTTCTTTAACCATCTCTGATCTGCATCTCTATATTGGCCCCAATTTCAATCAAGCATGCTCCGTGGTTGTCCCTAAAAGCTCCATTCCAATTGAAGTTCTGACCTTGGTTTCTTTTAGCGCCAATATTCTTGATTGGACCCGTGAGCATTAGTTCGGTAAGCCCCCTATCTGATTAGCAATAAAACAAGTGTCCTCCTCATTGTAGGGATCATCCTACATGGGTGCACATGGAGGTTGATGAACAACTGTATTAACTCACTCCTGATTTTGCTTCATTATCACCTCCATGCCTGTACTGATTCGGGGAAGGTCTTGCATAATGTCTTTATTTATCTTAGCTTGCTCCAAACCAGTACTGATAGTGCACAAACTTTTGTTAGATACTTTGTGTCTTTGCCCCCATGCACAATTGGTCATAACTACTCCCTCTATCCTTTCTGCAATTCTTGTGAATGGTTGATTTAAGAACATACCTCCCATAATAGTATCAACACAAGCCTGACTATTCTCATCAAGAGCACAGTAGAAGATATACACTAAGGCATCATCAATAATCTTGTGGTCCGAAACACTCCTCAAGTACTTAGTGAACCGCTCCCATGTAGTACTGATTGAGTCACCAGTAAATTTCTCAAAGTTGTTAATTTGATCTTTCAACTTGAGCTTTATCGATCTGGGGAAGTACCTCTCCAAGAAGGCCTTCTACAAGTCAGTCCAACTGGTGATTGAACTCTGTGAGATATAGCCACAGTATTTGTTGCCTATAAGAGATAATAGGAAAACATAAAGTCCCACTGCATCCATAGATAGATTTTGTGTTCCCAACACACTTTTGAAGACAAATACAATGTTATGTGGATGGCTATAAAGATACTCGATAGTAAGCCCGTAAATAGCCTACAGTTCTGCAGCATCTGAAGAACTCACTTGAGACCATAAACTTTGTGTTAGCCACTAGATATGAAAATACAATAGCTCCATCACCTCTATATCTATAGGATTTAGCCTGTATTAGTTCCACTGATAAGCGTTGGCAATGAAATCCTGTGGTTATGGAGCAATGTCCTCAGGAGGAGGTGAGTTTTGATGATCAACGTTCTCATTCTCGTTTTTGTTCAGATCTACATTGGCCGCATTATTGGCATTATCTTAGGGTATTATTCTTAGCATTTTGGATCTCTGGGTCAAATAAAGTCACAGGTCTACCTCAACTTTGTGTGTTGAGCATACACTACACTTACACCATGCAAAAAACAAAACAAAAAGTAAAATATGGGAAATAAGGATTAATATCCAAATCACTTTGAATTAACAAAGTCTATCCGTATTCCCCAGCAATGGCGCCAAAATCTTGATGTCTCTCAAGTTATACCTCTTTTTTTTAGGATAAAACGATCATTGTCAAGAAATAGAACCTAACCATGGTTAGGGTCTAATTCACAGGGAATACATAGACTCAGGAGAATTCAAGCACTACAATTTGAGTGATTAACCTACTTATCTACCCACAACCCATCTGCATGTTCGTAGAACAACTTTAAAAAATCAACCCGTCACTGAAATCGTTCACGAGACCCATTTCACAGCCTGTAGAATGATCTATGGCCCGTAAAGGGTCTCGTACTTCACCAAAATCAGCAATTTATGCGAGGACAACCCTGGAATCCTCAAATAAAACACAAAAAAATATAAAACCAACTAACATCGCATTGACAACACACAAAAAATTTAAGTTTTAAGCATCAAAAATATTGTATTTTGATAGCACATCACTTTGGCAAGTAGACTATTTCTTATTCAATGTGAGGAAGACATTATAATTCCAAGTAATAGCTCGTTTGGTATTATATGTCAGTTGATGTCTCACTCCCTCTATATTGAAGTATTATGGCATTTCATATATCATAAATTTCATGAAATATTATTATATTACTCTTCTTTTTTATATACTTCTTTCTATATATGTAACCTTGTCATCAAACATTAAATGCAGGTTTAATAAGCTCATATGCATTGCATGCCCCATACTTAGTACTTTCAAACTTACTAATGCATACTTTTTGCCTACATGATCTAACCATGTATGGATCGTAGACTATATCCATTCATCTTTTGATAACTAGTCGGATTCATGAAAGTTGTTGTGGTGAGTCCTATCATCCAAGAATAAGCCATCATCCAGCTACCTACTATGTTGCTATCACTTATGTTATATTTGCTTTTAGGGTGAGCTTGGGACATGTCTCGGCCTCCGTCCTATTCTATGACTTAGAGGCATTATTGGACACATGTAGATCTTGTACAGATAAATGCTATATTCTACTATTTAGAGATTATGATTATGGCTATCTATTGAATATGAATATTATGATATTGGTTATGATATGACATGGAAATATGGAAAGTCCTAAGTCTCGATTCATCCTCATAGCATGAGTCTTACTTTCTTGTGCTTTAGAACTATGCATTTATTACTTCATTATGTGTTTTCGAATAGATGATGTGAATTTAGATACTTTGAGACCTTTTTTGGGACTCTCGGGTTGCAATTCGCCATATCACTCCTAGACCCTGTGTTCGGGCCGTGACACTGGAGTATTCTCATGGGGTATTGCATGTAAAGGGACCAAAAACGTATACATAAAATGAGTTTGTAATGGACTAAAGCAGTTGGGAGTTGAACCTCTAATCCATATCCAAGAATGCTACCTACCTACCCTTAGACTACATTTCAACCAAAACAAAGTCCTATGTGATCCTTAAAGCTAGACATTCTACAATAGTGAGGGAATACATTAAAGGCAAACCTATGAGGGATATGAGGACCATATGATGTCATTACGGAGAGCAAGAGTTGTTGGTGGTACCATTATCATTGTTGGAATTAATTTCACTATGTGTTTATAGGTAGTTCTTTTTGTGAGGGCACATGATCATTAAAGGATTGATAACAATAATAATTCATAATAAAAGTTTCACATGAATCCGTGTGCATTATGGAGTACATCTCAAAGATTGGGTAATTTTTAGGTCAGTCCATGTATATTCAGTGCTCGATATGCTGCTTAGACAAGCGTTCAGTGTAAATATTTGTTTTCTGCATAGGACTATGTATGAGTATGTATGCATGCATGTGTCATAGTTTGTTTGAGGACGAACAAAGCCTTAGGTATGGGATGATGATCTTAGGTATATGTGTACGCCTAATTGCCAAATTTACCCATATTTATAGCTTAGTTTGAGGACAAATTTATGAAGTCTAGGGGGTTTTTATTATGAGTTTTTTATTTCTGGCTAACCATGGACGAGAGGCACTTTTGATTGTGTTTAACAGGACTTTAAACAGGAATAGAGGTCTAAATTTGTAACTATAAACTAAGAGGGAACACAACTTAGAGAATTGAGCAAAGAAAGGCCAAAATGCAGTATGTGGGACACCTTCATTCACAGAGGTGCTCGATGATAGTTCAAAAAGTTTCGAAGCAAGAAAAAGTGCAGAATACGCAGTAGTGAACCCAGTCTGCATCATGGACTAGGTTGATGAAAGTTCAAATTTTATCGAAAAGCTAGGATTGCAAAAGTACATATGGATAAAACCAATTCACATCGTGGACTCTGCGTTTAAGTAGAAGAAAAGTCGGACAACGAGATTTTTAGATCGTATATGTTATTTTAGAATACTTTTTAATTATTCATTTTTAATTGGGATAGAGGAGAAGGTCGAAGAACACTTTACTAAAGTTAATTTTTCTGCTTTTCCTCTTTTAAATTTGCTCATTGAATGTTTCTTATATTGTTGGGATTTTTAATTTAGAAAATGAGTGACTAGATTTTCTAATTCTGGGACGTAGTCACATACTATGTTTTAGACTTCTTCTCTTTGGTATTAATAGATTTCATAATAATTACTCTTGTATTTCTTTAATCTATATTTCATTTTTTGGCCAATTATGAAATAAATTTGTTGTCCACCTAGGATTCGAAAGATATTGAAGGGACAGAACACAGGGTACAAGGAGCTTGTTTGTTCTAGGGTTCTAGGATGATTCATATATGGGAGATCTGTGACACCTACCCATATATCTTGCTTAGTTAATAAAATAGGATGCTAGATTTAATGCATTTTCACTGGTTTATATTTATTCTCGCTCAATGATGTAGTTAAGATATCAATGAGAAAAGATAATTAGAGGTCAAAAGACCATGATTGTAAAATAAACCCTGTCACTCAGTAATCATGAAATATGTTTGTTAACCAAAGGGATTAGAGATACCATATATTTTTTAAAAAGATGACATCCTGGATGTTCGTTTATATTGATTAAATCTCAATTGAAGAGCCTAATTAGTTGCCAGATTAATTTTTCTTATTAAATTAATAAAAAGTAGTACACCATTTCATCTCTTACACAAGACATAATTTATTTCATCTTTTAAGAATAAGCAATGCCATATTAAAGTCCTTTGATTCGACAGTCCGACTCTATAAGAGCCACTGTATTACTTGAGTTGACCGCGTACACTTGCATGTGTTTGAGAAGCAGCAACTCAGATTCTGCTTATTGTATCCAAAGTCAACCATATCAACTTTCTAAGCTTCCATAATATAAATCTTGCATAATTCACCTCGGAAACCTAAGCATCCATCTCCATAGATAACAAATACTACAAAGCAACCCCAAAAATAAATAAAATAGTCACAACACACAAAAATCTCAAAATATCTATGAGGATCGTTACATGAGATATATTGAAGTCTTTGAGTTGTTATGATTACCCGAGGGGGTACAAGAAAGGCTATTGTAATGATCCTCCAGGTTTTTATGGACATATCTATACTTTGCAGCCAGATTTACTTTTCGCATTTGTGTAGTTTGGTTACCTAAGCCTACCATATGTGAAGCCCATAACTACATTTGCTAGAGGCTAGAAGACCTAGCCTTTAAGATTGCGTGAGCCTTACTACAATTGCACTGCTTTAGCTTAATGGCCTCCGTGTTTGTGAGGGGCTCTGGTGCAATCGTGTTGTATGTTTTATCTGGTCTTTTTAAATAAGATTAGACATGATTAGCCTTAACCCTATTCACTTCTTTTTGACAATTTTTAGAGTTGTAAATCTCCATTTAGGTGATTCTAATTGTGTTTGATCCAGAATTGGCGTGGCTCCTAGTGAGGTATTTAAAAAAAGTAGAGGAAGCATTGTGTTGAGAAAATTTCTACTCCAAAGGGGTTTTCCAACTCTTCTGTTTGAAGCTTTAATAGTGTTTTTCTTGCATGAATTATTTTTCTCCTTTTTCAAGTACTAAATTGTGCCCTATTTTGAGACACAAGTTCAATAAGTCAACCAGAATCTTGTTACGGAGTCAATTTAGGGATTCCAATTACAGGTCCAACAATTTTAGCTTAGACTCAATTTTTGATCTGATTTTTATTTATGTAATTTTAGTATCAAAACATCCATATTGATATGGTGATCAATATTTTGGTAATGTGGAGGTACTTAGAGGTGATTCAAATGTTTATATATTCATAGGCTTTGAAACATAACTTCACCATAGAAGTAGCATATTAAAACCTTATGGTCTATTCAAGTGAGCATTGTCCTTTCACAAGAAGGATCCATCTTTGGTGAGGATTTTCTTTTCATCATAATCATCATATATATAATATATAAGAGGATGTGCAACTTGCCTACGTGGCGCTACCACAATCTAGCAATTTGTTTTTATTTTTAAATTTTTTCTTTATTTATTTTAATTTAAGAATTGCTGAAAAATCATGTCTTTCCATTATCATTAATTAATGAAAAGAAACATTATTCCCAAAAGTTGTTGTTATCTTTGCAAACATTCGTGTAGTCTAAATTATAAATCATCCAAAATACAGTCAATTATAATATGGAAAGAATAGAGAAAAGGTCACCATAAAAATCGACACAAAACTTCAACAATGACTTTTTCTTCCAGGTTCCTTCCCTTATTTATTCCACACTAATCAATGCATTTGAAGTTTGACTCAAATGAAAATTGAATCTTCCAATCTTAATTTTTTGATATCAATCTTTGACAACTGACATAATTTACTCGAGATATTTTTATATCAAAAAAATGCAAAAAAAACATATGAAAATAATATTTTTTAGTATCGGAAGAAAGAGATTTATTGAATATGGGAATGATACTTTTGAAGAATGGAAAGAAAGCAAAGAAGGTATCAGTGCAAAAGAATTTTGAGTGTTTGAAAAAGGAACTTCCAATTTAGTACTTTTAATAGTCATTTGAAAATAAAGTTTTAAAATTTTCTATTAGCATAATATACTACTTTTTTATTCTCTTCTATTTCTATTTTAAATTTTATATTATGAGTTTGTTATAGTTGTCAAAAGATAAATATACAATCAGAGTAAAAATAATTAGAAGGTGAAATATGAGAATTATAATTGGCAATTATGAAATAGCATGTGACAGTAGTAAAGTGTGCAACCAAATTAATTGTATGATACACACACAATACTATCGATTCTCTTTTCGAGTAATAAAGTAATATTTTTCACTATCTGTGAACTTTTCTTTTACCCTTTTTTAGATTTCTTAAATCATTTGTCAGAGCACAAATTCAGTTTCAAAGCATTGTCATAGTTCTATTACATAGAAATCATATATTGTATGTACTTATATATTCTTCAAGGATCACGGATAACACTGTATTTGACCATTATACATATGATATTGTTCTTGAAATAAATATTAACAAAAAGCACCGCAAGGTTGCATTTTTATTTTGAAATGCATAGCGAATACATGCTTATTTATTGATGCGTCATATGAGCATGACAATTTTGTGCTTGATATATACATTAAACTTTGTGTATTTCTACTTCACATTTGTCTTTTTTTACTTAAATTTTTGTCAAATATATGCAATTTTCTTTTCAAAATGAAGGAGAAACAATTACAATCATGACTATAATGGTATCAATCAAAATTGTCATAAATAATTCTATTGAATAATATCTAAATAGTAAAATGTTAGGAGGAGTTATTTGAAGAAACAAGATAACTATTAAATAGTTTAATGAAAATTATGAGGGAAAGAAGAGGAAAAGTCTTTGTCATGATAAATAACATGTTCAAAAGTTCTTGCATTACATGAAGTTGTGTCATATGGAGAAAACTTTGACTAATCATTATTGAGCTCCCTAATTACGGATACAAATAAAAAACTACACAAAAAGTGCAAAAAAAGAAGAATTATTTATTCACACATGTTTGTCTAAATAAAAATACATACAACTATATAGATAAAAAAATGAAGAAGATAATACTAATCATTACAATATTTTTGACTAAATATCAGCAGAAATAAATAGACTTATTTATTACTCTTTGCATCTCATTTCATATGATACTCTTTTCTTTTTAATAGAAAAAGAAAAGGAAAGCTAGGTGCTCACTTTCTTTTTTAGTACATTTCTAAAAAAATGTCTACCTTATTATAATAAGAAATAATTTAACTTTAAAATTCTTATTTTACCTTTAATGAAATGATTTACAATCATACAAAATCTACCAATTGCTTAAATCACAAGTTTCAAAAGTCTTTCTTATTTTCTTAGATACCATGACAAATTAAATGATGCCATATAAAATGCAGCAAAGAGATTAATATTTTGATTCATTTGAGCATAGCCGTGGCAAAGCGCTACCACATTAACTAGTTCTTATACACATAAAAAGAGCTTCCATAAATACTTCATAACTTTCATAAACATATAGTTGGAACCCCTATCATTTAAAGCATACATTTGGACATAGTATAAAGCTAGGTGGGTTCAATGCATTTAGGCTTCAAATCATGCAATTCAAGAGGATTATACATGATTGTTATGAAAAATTATGAATTTAAATTATTCATAAGATCACCCACCATGTACCTTCAAAAACCTTGGTACCAAGTCATGAAACCTCTTGCAAATCTCCAAGCTTTCATAATATAACATAAATTTCATAGAACAATACACTATTAGCCAGTAAATGCATCATAATATAAGCACTTGGAGAAATATCATAAAACTCATGAAATTCTCATAACCTGAAATCAAGTAAATGATGGAAAATACTTGGACTTCATGGATGAAAGGAACCCATGAATGAAATCACATACCTTCGTTGGAAACTTATGGGAAAACCTAAGATTGGAGGAGAAGACCTTCAAACCTAATTTCTCGCCCTTAATGGAACTTGAGAGTTGAGAGTCATGGGAGATTTTGAGAGAAATTAGAGTTGGAAGAGAATAGGAGTGTAATAGTAGGGATTGGGATTGATATGGGTAGAATTATACCTTGAATGACTACTTTAGGATTTAGGGTGCAGGCAAAATACCAAAACTACTTGAAAAACCCCAAAAAGTGCCCAAAAATGCATCTCGAAAGTGTCCAAAATTATAATTTTTATATATCTCAAAATCCATGCATGATATCAACAATCCAACTTCATATTCTTATTTAAGAGGCAAAATTTAGTGGGAAATGTGTCTAACCCAGATTTTAGAGCAACCGTAGTAAAATCTAAAATTTCAAAGTGATGAAAAAATAGTGAGCAGGCGTGCCCCAGGCATGACGCGCAAGGGTGCAGAAAGACTATTTTTTTGGCCAGTTTTTATTACTCAATCCAAGGCTTTGGGGTCTTGGGTCTAAGTCTTCCCATACTTGAAAATACCTGTACTTAGCCTTTTTCCACCTTCAAGACATTCCCCAATACTCTCTTAAACCCTTAGACTAATATTTCTCTCAAAATTCAAGTGTTCAAATCTCTTCCAGATCTTAAGGAATTCATCCAAGCTTCAAGTCTCCATTAAAATCCTCTTTAAGGAACTCTCCAAAGTCAAGGTATGTGGGTTTCAACAATTGGGACCTTTCACCCATGGTGCCTAAGCTTGTTTTTTGCCTAAATTGCATGCTTTTATGTTGATCTATTTATGGGTCTTATATATTATGAAGTTGACTATGAACTATTTTGGAATTCCATGAAATTGTTACTATTTTAGTATGTTTTGAACATGAATCTATAACCCATTGTGGGATTTGATGAAAGGTTTTGATGTATATTGCTTGAGGGTGTTACCAAGTATTGTTGGATTATTTTACATTGAATTTTCTTGCATGATTTTACTCTTGAATTGCATGATTTTACACTAGCACTACAAACCCGCCAAGTTTTTAATAAAATGTTCGATTATGATTTCTTGAGTTGTTGAAGGTCCAATGCATGTCTTATTAGTTGAATGACTTTATGATGATGAAAGGAATGTTTATATAAGTTATGTTTATGAGAAGTATCTATATTATTCTAAGATGGTCATGCCTTGGTGAGGGGGTGCTACACCTTGACCATTATGATGGAGGGGATGATGTTCATTGACCAAATTAGAGGGTTGATACCTCATTAACCAAATTGAGGGGTTGATACCTTATTAATCAAATTGAGGGGGTTGATACCTCATTAACCCAATTGATGGGGATAATACCTCATTAACTGAATTGAGGGGTTAGTACCTCATTAACCATATTGAGGGGTTAATGTCTCAATCTCCTTAGATGTGTGTGGTATATTTAATAACCAAATTGAGGAGTTGATGCCTCAATCACCTTAGATGTGGGTGGTATATTTAATAACCAAATTAAGGGGTCCCTACCTCAATTACCTAGTATGGGAGGTGGTAAACCCATTAGCTAAATGATGGTCTCTTCCTACATACGTAATATGTTCTATATAAGCATGATTTTACTTCAAGCATCATTCATACATGTCATATTATTATTATGTTATTCATTACCTATGTTTATGTATTTTGATTATATTGCTTATCTCTTGTTGCATTGTATCCTACATACTTAGTACATTCAAACGTACTAACGTATACTCTATGCTTACATGATATTATTATGTAGGAATCGGAGCTCTATTTAGTCATCCTCCTCCTCCTCATGGCTAAGGATATCTTTTCAAGCTAGTTGGTGAGTCCTCCATTCCGAGGACAATGTCTATAATCTTAAGCTATGTATTGAGACTCTTTTTCTTTAATGCATATATAGACTACAAGGGTGAGTCCGGTTACTTTTCTTGCCACTGCTCCTATCTAAGTTTAGAGGTATTGTTGGACAAGTTGTGTATTTATGCTATGAGCCTTGACTCTCTTGTCTCTTAATGTTTTAGTATGGAAGAGTCCCATTAGCCCTTTTATCCTTGTTTTTGTGTACTCTTTTGTTGTTTTAATGTTTTCGCGACCAAGGATGTGTAATGATATATAAAGAGGCTTGTTTGGGGTTCCTTCGGGTTCTCCATTCGTCGTGTCATGTCTAGGACCTAGTTTCGGATCATGACAACTACCTTTCATTAAAACTATTGGGAATAAAGTACAAGCCTGATCTATGGTTCATAGATCAGTCTATGGCTCATAGGTCAGGGTGTCTTCTTATTACATACTAGAGTTTGAAAAATTAGGTCTTTGAACCTTATTTTGTGAACACCCTTCTACCATTCGTAATTTCATCTACAGGTCATAAGCACCTCTTGTAATTCCACCCAACAGTTTGAATATTTTTGTCACGACCTAAGTCTAGGTCCTAGATAGGACCGGCGAATGAGGAATCCGAAGGGACCCCAAATAAACCTCATAGCATATCACTATACATCCTTGGTCGCGAAAGCAATTAAAAGACACTTGAAGAATGGAAATAAGGGCAAAGGGGTTAAGGGAGAACTTGTCATGGCATAGGATCAAGAGATAATAGAATCAACTCGTAGTATAAATACATAGCTTTGTCCAACTACACCTCTACTACATAGATAAGAGTGGGGGCCAAGACATATAACCAAGCTCACCCTCATAGTCAACAAGATCAATACATCAAGGATAATAATGTCTTATACATTGCAAGAGTTCACAAACTAGGTCCCCAGAATGTAAGACTCACCAACTATCTTGAGAAGGTCGTACTAGCTACATGGAGGAGGACGCTCAAGAGGGACTCTGGTTCCTACATGGTGATATCATGTAGGCAAGAGTATGCGTTAGTACATTTGGATGTACTAAGTATGTAGGATCCAATGCTACAATAGATAGGCATTGTAATCAAAATGCATAATAATAGGCAATAGGCATAGTATAACAATATTGCATATATGATCAATGCTTAAGTAAAACACGCTTAAATAACTCATGCTTATGTAGGATAGCATATGTGTAGAAAAGACCAAGGTAGATTTTCAAAGTACAAACCCCTTGGTAGGTTGGTGATGATACCACCCCATCGCATAGGTGCCAAGGTACAAACCCCTTGATAGGTTAGTGATGATGCTGCCCCATTACCCTGGTGCCAAGGTACAAACCCTTTGATAGGTTACCAAGGTACAAACTCCTTGATAGGTTAGTGATAATTATGTCCCATCATCCTGGTGCCAAGGTACAAACCCCTTGATAGGTTACCAAGGTACAAACCCCTTTATAGGTTAGAGGATGGTCACACCCTACCTCCCATGGTGATTGAGGCATACCTCTCAATTGGCTATGGTCAATCCAACACTATAGAGAGAGATATCATACACATACTTTCCTTTTATCATCATCATAACATCATATACATACTCTTCTTTCATTAGCATAATATCATTCATAACATGACATGCTTTAGACCTTTAATTCCTCAAGAAATCATAACCAAATATTTTATTAAACTCTTGGCGGGTGTGAAATGGTAGTATAAGACCATGTAATTTAGAGATGAAATTATGCAAGTAAATCCATTGTAAAACCATCTATCATTACCTTAAAACACCCTCAAGAAATATATATCAAAACCACTTATCAAATCTTACAATAGATCAAAGATTTATGGCTCAAAACATGGCAAAACAGTCACAACTTTACATAGCTTTAACATAGTCCATAGACATGTTCATACTAGCAAACCCATTTGTAAAATCAACTTTAGATAATTCAATATTAATTAAAAGAGGGTTTAGGCACCATTGGTGGAAGGACCCAATAGTTCAACACACATACCTTAGGTCTAGAGTTGCTTCGGATTGAGATTGGGAAGAATGGAGGCTTGGAAATGATCTTTGAATCCAATCTTGTTCTTGGGTTTCCTTGAAATTGAATTGGAGCTTGATGGAGGCTTTTGAGAGAGTTGAGAGTGTATTTGAGATGAAAGTAGTTAGTTTGATCCTCTGGAATATTGTTTAGGTCTTTTTAAAAGGTTAAGATAGCATTGGAAGTCTAGAAAGGTCAATAGAATAATTAAAATTTATGAAAAACGCCACTAGTGAACGGATGTAAAAATTGGCAAAGTGTCATCTCACTGGAAACTTCACTAGCCGTGTGACACTCCACGGGTCGTTTGGAGTGCCTATGAGATAAGACATAGACAAGAAAATGGAATTGGAACGCTTGAGAAAAAGTTATCCAACTACCAAAAGACAGGCAACCTGGTTCACCCCAACATTCCCTACTTGTCCTACTGTTGCTGAGCAGTTTTTGGATATCCGATCCAATTTATCGTAATCGATTAGTTAACATGTTGGTTAACTGTATTTTCCATCATCTATGATTGAGTTGCGAAAACTTCTGGATAGGTATCCTACATCTGAACTGTATGTCACTTTGACAACCAATTTCACAAACCGTGTAGTGTTACATAGATCGTTTTCTGGTCCATCCCACCTCACTAAGACAAGAAAATGTTGCAGGCCAACACACTCCCAAGTTACACGGCCCATACCCTTTCACACGAGCCATACAAGGCAGTCGTGGCCCATGCCTTAGCTTCCAATGCCACCCACGCCTAGCCAAGCCTCCTAAAACACCTCCACGCCCCTTCTCACGACCAGTGGTGAGTTACACGACCTATACCACTGGTTGTGGACCAAGACTTTGACTCACTATGCCATTTTCTAGCTCCAAACATTTTCCATGTCCCGTACAAGTCCACACTACCCGTATGGGTGCCCGTAGGGCTTCACTGCATGGGAGGATCTCATGAAAACGGGCATAACTCCTTCATCCGACATCAGAATGAGGTAAAACCAAGTGAATTATGAAGCTAACACAAATAGATTTCATTTGATATGTCACTAGGCCACCTAGTTTCAAATGTGCTAAAAGTTATGCTAGTTTAAAATTGACCCTTGTATGAAACAACAACCAAAACTCAACTTGGAGGTAAGTCTTGAACTCATTTAGGTACTAGGAGTCTCCCATGAATCTAGTACACCCCAACCTAACCAAATAAGTCTTGAAACATGTATATACAAGAGAATAAAGTTACAAGATGTCATAATATTTCATATCAAAACCCTAAACCATAAAATCCTTTTTATGGCTCATCAACTGGACGATGGTCCGCTATTCTTTTGGCTAGTTTCACCCTCCCAAACTTAATCCTCTAATCTACTAGCCTTTGTCTAAGGACTATAGTTCCTTTTATGGATTGTAGACACCCTTTCATACACTAATTACCAAACATCAAATTTCACCAAGCTCTTTCCCCCATCTTTGAGGCCTATCTATGACTTATAATCCCAATCACGAGCCATAAATGGGCTCGTACAACACTGCATCAAATTCTAATTTCACATTCTTTTCAGATTCTAAATTTTTAGCATACGGTGCCTTATAAGCCCTTTACCTTTAGGGGTTACTTTAAGCCCCTTATTAGTACCCTACAATCATTTTCTCTCATTAACACTTAGATTATTTGAGATCAAGCATTGAGGAGGAGAAAAGGGGCTAGGGTTCAAGTGCTCAACCTACGTTCTTCGAGTTTCAACTGTAACATACAAATTCTAGGTATATAAAGCTATTATATTGTTGGACTAAGTTTGTCAACATACCCAATATCTATATTTATCGTAGTTGAGTTTTACCCTAATCCTCGAGATGCGTTCTTAAGTCATTTAATCCTTCCTTAAGTTACTAAATTGCGTATTAGTGATGTTCCCAGGTTCAATAGATGATTGAGATGTATATTCATGCATTCATTCGCATAAGCACTAATTGAGTTGATGTTCATGATGTTCCCATGTATAAATTGATATTGAGATAAATGATGTTTCATACATAAATTAAAGATTATCTTTAATTTGAGATGATACATATTTTAATGAGTTCTGAAAAAAGTAAGCACAAAAGGTAAAATAATATTTTAAGTAAGATATTAATTGAAGATTTAAATAATTTTTAAAATATAATGATTGATGAAAGATGAAGATGAAGATAATGATGATGATGATGATGATGATAATGATGATGATGTTTTGAGATGAGTTGATGTTTTTAAATTTAAGTCCAATGAGACTAAATAAGATGATCATATGAGCACATGTTTATGGAGTAGTATTGAGCATCAAATTTGGTAAGAATATATTTAACTCAATCCCCACTATATAGTTAATGTAAGATAGAGACCATGTCTCTCTTGTCCCAAAGGAGGACTCTGATAATTGGATCCATAGATGTTGATTTCCTTTACCAAGGCAAGATATTGTATAATATGGAAATAACATCATCACGATGTATCATCACTCGCTCACTAATGATGGTTATTGGTTAGATTAAATATCTAATGAGTAAATATACTGTTTTATTGATTTGCATATTTATACTCATAATTGTTGACAATATTGTTTTATTTTCAAAATTGCATATGGACATCATACTGAGTTGAGTTGAGTTTCATAGTTGAGTTGACATCTTGATAATTAGTATCCTTAAACATGTATTTTACTTTCCCATCATTTTACATACTATGTATTCTACATACTGACACCATTTGGCATTGCATGATTTATGATTCAAATACAAGTGTTAGAAATTCTCAATAGGTGACCCGTTGATGATTTTGAGGATTTCTAGAAGTTAGGTGACCTTCTTACATTCGAAGAAATCATTTATGTTATTTATTTCTTTGAGTTAAGCAATTTATTTCTTTTAAGGTAGTCATAGACATATCATTTCTAATGTCTTGATAGTGCTAGAGGCTTCATAGACATAGATGGAGTAGATTAGAGATGTTCTCTTTTTGAGTCTGTTTTAAACTATTTCCCTTTATGCAAAGCTATGACAGAATGTTTACGTTTAGTCACTTCTGAAAAACATTATTTTCATTGTTGTTGATATTAAGAGCCCGCACGAGTATTTTTCCACTTTCATGTAAGTCTTTCATTGATGATTGAATGAGTAACTAGATCAAGTTGTTCTCCTGCAGACCAGCAATAATTTCTGAATGTTGGTTATGCCTAGAGTACTCTCTTGACGTATGATAAAAACTAAACTAGATTTTTTCAATTTGGTTATTTGAATTTTAGTTCTTGTGAGTTTAATTAGTCTAGCGGATTGGGTTAAAAGAGGTGACCATGTAAATGTGATAATTTTAAGAAAAATTAGGTAATTAGGATTGATTTAGGGAAATTCATCCAATTAAGAGGTATTTTTTAAAATGAAAATCTTGATCACCACAGATGGAATCCCTAAAACATCAATTTGGTGTATTGAATACATTATTCACGGCCTAATACAATTTTAACTTGTTGCAGATTGTTGTTTAAAGCTAAAATCAAATTCACTTCTTATTCATTAAATGGAAGAGGAGTACAATGGTTCCATTGTACAAGAATAAGGGAGATATTCAAAGTTGTAACAATTACAGAAGTATCAAGTTATTAAGCCACACTATCAAGGTCTGGGAGAGAGTAGTGGAGATGAGTTTGCGAAAAGTAGTATCTATCTCAGAAAACTATTTTGGATTCATGCCGGGGTGGTTGACTACTGAAGCAATTCATCTTGTTTGAAGGTTGGTAGAGAAATATAGGGAATGAAAGAAGTATCTTCATATGGTCTTCATTGATCTCGAGAAGGCATACGACAAAGTCCCAAGGGATGTCTTATAGAGGTGTCTAGAGGTGGAAGGTGTCCTTATGGTATATATCAGGGCGATTAAGGTCATGTATGATGGAGCCAAAACTCGGATAAGAACGGTAGGAGGAGACTTAGAGTATTTTCCTGTTGAGATGGGACTCCACCAAGGATCTGTGTTGAGCCCTTTCTTGTTTGCCTTGGTGATGGATGAACTAACACGATCTATCTAGGAGGAGGTACCATGGTGTATGTTTTTTGCAGATGACATAGTACTGATTGATGAGACTCGGACTAAAGTTAATGATAGGTTGGAGGCCTGCAGACACGCCTTGGAGTCCAAGGGATCCAAATTGAGCAGGACCAAACTGAATACCTGGAGTGCAAATTCAGTGCTAAGAGGGATGAGGCAAACCCTGATGTGAGGCTTGCCACTCTACCTATCCCCAAGAGAGAAAACTTTAAGTATTTGGGGTCCATCATTTAGAGAAGTGGCGATATCGATGATGATGTCACACACCATATTAGGGCAACATGGACTAAATAGAGCCTTGCCTCTGGAGTATTGTGTGACAAGGAGATACCACCTAAACTCAAAGGTAAGTTTTACAAAATGGTGGTTAGACCATCGTTGTTGTATGGAGTGGAGTGTTAGCCAATTAAGAAGGCACATGTTCAGAAGATGCATATCACAGAGATAAGGATGCTGAAATGTATGTATGGTCACACCAGGAGTGACAAGGTTAGGAATGAGACCATTATGGAGAAGCTAGAGGTGGCCCCGGTTGCCGAAAAGATGAGGGAAGTGAGACTGTGATGGTTTGGACATATTCAGAGAAGGAGTACAGATGATCCTGTTAGGAGGTGCAAGAGGTTGGTTTTGGGAGATACTCATAGGGGTAGAGGTATACCGAAAAAGTACTAGGGGGAGGTGATTAGACAGGATTTGACAGAACTTGATCTTACTGAGGACATCACCTTAGATAGAAAAAAGTGAAGGTCGTAAATTAAAGTAGCAGGCTAATGGTAGGCTTAGGTGTTTTTATGTGTTCGTATTACCTATCATATTTATGTGTTAGCGTATCTTATTTACATACTATCATTATTAGTCGCTCTTTTCTGTCTCCTTCCCTTCCGTTGTCATATCTAGTTCTTTCTTGCTTATGGGTTTTAAGATGAGGGTTCCCAGGAAACAACCTCTCTACTTTTATAGTAGTGGTAAGGTTTGCGTATATTTTACCCTCTCCAAACCCCACTAGTGGGATTTTACTAGGTATGTTATTGTTGTTATTGTATTCATTGTACCAACAAGATCATGATACACCAAAGGCATATTATTCACCTAAATTTTCCTCTGGTTGTTGTTTGAAGGTTAAACTAAGTCAATTTCTTCACTTTAGTTATGGATTTAATTTCTTATAGGTTTTATTAGTTTAGCTGTTAAACTAGAGGACTCAGTAAATTAGATAATTTTAAGTGAAATTGGATCATTTTTAACACCTCAAAATTTTTATACTAAGAGACTAAAACCATTTTGTATTGGCATATAGGATCATGTAGGTTGAGGAACCGTACGTGACACTGTCGCATCATGTAGCTTTATCCCGAAAGCAGGACCTTCCCTTTCCTATTATGCATATGTGTTAACATCAAGTCCTAAGTTTGTTAAGTATTTTAGAGATGAATTAAAGTCACAAGAATCCTCTAGCACAAAGTCATGTTGAAAACTTCCATACTGATTAAGTCTCAATGAAAAGTTTTAGTTGGGTCAACTTCCAATGACCATATCACTCAATATTTAAAGAGTTAGGTGTCCAACAACTTATCAAATCAAAGGTCTATGAGTGTTATTTCTAATATCACCAAGTTTGTATCAATCCGAGTCCAAAATAAAAAGATATGACTACTCTACCGAAGACGCTCCAATTTGGCAAAGTTGCACAATGGCTCCACGATGCGAAGAGGATATGGGCCTCACAGCCTAGGTTAAATGTTGTCTCTTTATACTTTTCTGAGGACATTCTTTTGTCTTATAAACCTTTAGGGAATTATTTCAATATCCCTAAAGTATAGGAGATTAGTTTCTATAATTTTTGAGACTCTTATTCACTCTTAAACTTGAAAACTCAAGAATTCTTGAAGAAACACCAAGTTAGGATTCTCATTCAAGGTTTTTCAGCAAAATACGCTCTTCTCTATAGATTTCAAGCTTTTTTAACCAAAATTTCTTCGTCTGGTCATGCATTTCTAATAGAACTCTTAAATTTAACAACAGGATTTCTAAGAAAATGAATCCAAAAAGTTCAAGAAAGGATTTCTTGGTTGTTCTTTGCTACGACCCAAGCCTAAGGTGTAGACGAGGCACGACGAATGAAAAATCTGAAGACAACCCAACAAGCCTCTAAGCATATCTTGTACACATCCTTGGTTGCAGAAATGAAAATAAACATCAACAAGAACAACTATAAAAAGGGAAGCGGGACTAATGGAAGTCTTTCCTAAACATCGAAACATAAGAAAAGTCAAGCTCAAAAGCATATACAAGCTTAGCATCAAATAACACCTCTACTTTAGAATGGAGCAGGGCCCAAGATACTTCCTGAGCTCACCCCCATGATAACTACTGTTCGACATAAAAGAAGTCTCATCATAGCATGACTAACATTGATATTGTCCTCAGAGTGGAGGTCTCACTAAAGCTTTCTTCAAAGTACCAAACTAGCCACGTAGAGGAGGAGGATCAAAAGAGGCTCCGATTCCTTCATGGTGAAATTGTGCAGGCATAAAGTATGTATTAGTACGTTTGAATATACTAAGTATGTGGGGTGAAATACAACAAAGATATAAGCCAATATAATCAAAGTGCATAGTCATAAATAATGGATATATAATCTCAATATGATATACATGGTCAATGCTTGTAATAAAACATGCTTGTAAATCATTTAGCTTGCATAATATATCATACATAGGTGGTAAGAGACCTCAACCAACATATAACAATAAGCTACAACTTAGAATCCAAGGAAGGACACCCCATCGGTACAGGTGACCAGGCATGATAGCCCCCGCCGAAGTGTGGTCTACTTGCCAAGGTAAACCAAATATGATAACACGAACTAGATGGATCCACTATTATAGGAAGGGTAAATATATAATCCTATAGGTGGTACATAGTTTAGAGACTAAAAACATTATATAAGGACCCCATAGTCGAGCCCCATCTTAAGCCTCAATCGGTGCTAAGTATAATCCCACAAAATACTTGAAATAATCATACTTTAATAATAACATGAGTAACTTGTAAGAGACATGATAATATGACATGAGTATCTCTTCAACATGCTTGACCTCTACTAGTAAGCCTAACCTAAACATGAGAGAAGATAATAATCATACATGATCTCTTGCTTTGACATGAATGGCTGACAAGAGGTAAAAATCTTGAAATAGGGCTCAACTTGATACTTGTAAAATCACAGATACTTTTCATAATTCAATACATGCTTGAAAGCCCTTAATCATCATCAAATCACTTGACTTGTAAATCATGTGATAGATCATCAATAACTTCAGAATTCTTGTCATGTGATTTCATCAAACATATGGTGGGTTCAAGAAGAGTAAACTTAATGCAAATCAACCCACCAATATTGTAGTAAAACCCTCATTTAGGGTATCTTGAAGCACATTACAAAAGCTCATAGTAGTTTGTAGTTTCATAGCTCAAATCATACATAGTCTCTATAGATAAAAATCAATTCATGGAATAAGCTAGAAATAGATATTCATGCATAATCAATCAATATATAATAAAACCCCAATATAATTTATGTTCATATTTCATAATAAAAGATATTCATAAATAATACAACTTAAAATCATGCAATTTTCATAAAAAGAGAAGGTTGGGCTCCATGGGTGAAAGGACCCATAGATGAAGACCCACATACCTTAAACCTTGAATTTCTTGAGATGAACTTGAAGGATACTTGAAGTTTGAGATGGGTTCTTGAGTTCCAAAATTGAGCTTGAAATCCTTGGATTTGAATGAGAGATTTGATAAAGTCTTGGAGAGTTTTTAGAGAGGGTATTGTGAGTTATAGAGTTGAAAAACATGGCTAAGTATGAAAGATTTCACATTTAAATGGGCATGGGTACCCCAATTCCATTGGATGAAATGAGAAAACTAAGGAAAATTTTATACTGATCTTCCCTGGCATAACGTGGACCCAATGCACAGGCCAACAAACACTAGTCTGCACCCCAGGTGCGTCGCAGCATAGGCGCGGACAAACACTGGAAATTCAAAAATTAGCAAAAATTATTTTTTCTATGGGTCTTCTAAAATACGGGTTACACCCATTTCCCACTAAATTTTATCCCCTGATCAAGAATATGAGATCGAATTTCAGAAATCATGCACATATTTTGAGATATTAGGAAGTTACTATTATGGGACATTCCAAAGCACATAAGGGGTGTTTCAATATCTCTCCCTTGGAAATATTAGTCCCTGAATATCAAAGAAACATGTGTAAGAGAAATAATTATGAAGATTTTAGCTCGACATGAATGCAATAAATGCACTTAAATATTATTTTCAAGAAGTCTCAACATGAATGTCGCAATCACCATAAACTTGTTACCATAAACATAAATATATGCAAAATGATACAAAGGCTGAAACTTAAGACTGAAGATCATAGACGGGACTTAGTTATTACCTTTGGATTGAGTAGAGTAAAAGAGGTATGAGTATCGCTTTTTCATGTCTGCCTCGACTTCCTGTGTGGTACTTTCAACTTGTTGATTCCTCTAAATGACCTTGACGGACGCTACATCTTTGTTTCTCAACATCTTCACTTGTCTATCCAATATCTCCATTGGGACCTCCTCATAGGTCAAATTATCTTCCACAACACCCACAACCTCTGAGGGCACTATAGCACTTGGGTAACCGACACACTTCCTCAAATAGACACATGGAAAATCGGATGAACCATATTTTCTCCAAGGAAACTCAAACTAATATGCAACCTTACCAACCCTCCTCAAAATTATATATGGTCCCACAAACCTTGGGCTCAATTTCCCTTTCTTGCCAAACTAGACCATACCCTTCATGAGTGAGACTTTCAAGTAAACTCAATCACCAACCTTAAATTCAAGATCTCTTCTTCTCACATTGGAGTAGGACATTTGTCTACTTGGGACCATCTTTAACCTTTCCCTTTTCAATCACCTTTTCCAAGGCTTCCATAACCAAATTTGGCCTAACAAAGCCATCTCCCCCACATCAAACCACCCAACCAGGGATCCACAATACCTACCACATAAAACTTCAAAGGGAGCCATGCCAATGCTTGAGTGGTAGCTATTTTGTACGCAAACTCAATAAGTGGGAGATGTTCATCCCAACTACCCTTAAACTCCAAAACACATGCTCTAACCATATCCTCAAGATTTTGGATAGTCCTTTCGGCTTGACCATCCATTTGAGGATGAAGTGCAGTACTAAGCTTGACCTTGGTACTAAGACCCTTTGGAAGGTTCTCCAAAATGAGAAGTGAAATGAGAACGACGATTCAAAATGATAGACAAGGGTACACCAAACAATTGAACCAACTCATAATCTTTGGCACCATAAGTCATTTTTACTGGTAGAAAGTGAGCTGACTTTGTCATCCTATCAACAATGACCCAAATAGAATCAAAGTGTTTCCTAGTCCTTGGAAACCCAACCACAAAATACATATTGATCCCTTTCCACTTCCAAGTAGGAATTTCTATGTCTTGCGCTAGGCTACCTAGCCTTTGATGTTCGGCTTTCACTTGTTGGAAATTATGACAACTGGCTGCGAACTTGGCAATATCTCTCTTCATACCATCCCACCAATACATCTCTCTCAAGAATCTATACATCTTTATGGAACTGGGGTGAATAAAATAAGATGAATTATGGGTCTCTTTCAAAATCAACTCCCTCAAGTCATCAACGTTAGGCACACATAACCTACCTTGGTACCTAAGGGCACCATATACCCCTTAGCAGGAAACCTCCACTTTACCGTCCTTCACCAAAGCCTTCAACTTTAGCAAGACAGAGTCCAGGTCTTATTTTGACTTGACTTCCTCAATAAAAGAAGATTTAGAACCATCAACAACCACTTTACCACCATTTTTAACTTTATTCAACTGAACCCCCGACCTAGCTAACCAGTGAACTTCTCTAGCCACCTCCTTATTACCAACATCAATATGAGCTAGACTACCCATGGACATACTACTTAGAGAATTAGCCATAACATTAGCTTTGTCAGGATGATAGTTCACACTCATGCCATAATCCTTAAGAAGTTCCAACCATCTTCTTTGTCTCAAGTTAAGATCTTCTTGTGTGAACACATATGGGAGACTCTTGAGATCAATAAACATACCAACATGAACCTCACAAAAATAGTGACACCAAATTTTCAAACCAAATACCATGGACGCCAATTCAAGATCATGAATGGGATAATTTCGCTCATGCACTTTAAGTTATCTAGAGGTATATGCTATCAACTTGCCATTTTGAATCAAAACACACCCCAAACCAATTCTCGAGGCATCACAATAAACCATAAACCCTTCTAATCCTTCCAATGGAGCCAAGATAGGAGCGGAGGTAAGCTTTCTTTTAAAGTTTGAAAGATTTTTTCACATTCATCGGTCCAAACATATTTTGCCTTCTTTTGGGTCAATTTTATTATAGGGTAAGCAGTAGAAGAGAAACCATTCACAAACCTCTGATAGCAACCCGCTAAACCCAAGAAACTCTTAATATCCGTCGGTGTCTAGGGCCTAGGATAATTCACTATCACCTCTATCTTATTAGGGTCCAGTTTAATGCCATTACCAGATACCACATGTTCTAGGAATGCAACCTCTTTTAACCAAACTTCACACTTGTTAAATGTAGCGAATAACCTCTCATTTCTCAAAATTTGCAACACCACCCTCAAATGATTCACATGATCTTATTCACTCTGAGAATAAACCAATATATCATCAATAAAGACCACTACAAACATATTATGGTAGGTTTTAAAGACCCTATTCATGAGATCCATAAATATTTCTGGTGTATTAGTCAAGCCAAAAGACATTACCACAAACTCAAAATGCCCATACCTAGTCCGTAAAGTTATCTTGGGAATATCATACTCCGTCACTCTCACTTGGTGTTATCCGAATCTTAGAAAAGTGACTAGGCCCTTGTAGTTGATCAAAAAGGTCATCAATCCTTGGTAGAGGATATTTGTTCTTTATAGTGACTCTATTGAGTTGCCGATAATCAATAGATATTCTAAGGAAACCATTATTTTTTCTTTATAAACAATATTGGTGCACCCCAAGGTGACCTACTTCTCCAACAAATCCCTTAATTGATCCTTTAGCATCTTTAACTTCGTCGGGGCTACACGGTAAGGGGGAATGAAAATAGGTTATGTATTTGAAAGGAGTTTTATACTAAAGTCTATTTCCCTTTTGGGAGGAACACCAGGAAGCTCATCAGGAAAGACATCAAGAAACTCATTGACCATCGAAACCGACTCAATAGGAAGAACTTTATACTCAACATCCATTACCTTTACAAGGTGATAAATGGAACCCTTAGAAATCAACTTTTAGCATTTAAGGCAAGAAATGAATCTACCCTTGACCACCACATTACATGTTTCCCATTCAAGGATGGGTTTCTTAGGGAATTGGAATCTAACTTTATGGGTCCTACAATTACTGAAAGTATGATATTCATGCAACCAATCCATCCCAAGAATAATATCAAAATCCACCATATCAAGTTCAACAAAATCACAAGGCAAGACTTTATGCAATATAGACATTAGACAATCCCTATAGACTCTTTTATCAATAATGGACTCACCAACAGGGGCACACACTTCATAAGGTTCACATAACAATTTGGGACACATGTGAAGCTTATTGGAAACAAAAGGAGTAATGAAAGAAAGAGTGAAACTCAGATCTATCAATGCATATTCATCATAATCAAAAACCTTTAACATACCGGTAATAACATCGGGCACCTCATCTACTCTTTGTCTTCCTTGGAGAGAATAGAACCTATTTTGCCTTAGAGCACCCCCTTGTTGGCCTCCCTTTTCATTTTGACCTGGATTAGCACCTTCGCCTTAAGGACGACTATCTCTACCCTTGTTTTGAGCATGAGGACAATCAATAACCTTGTGATCCATCTTACTATAACCAAAGCAAGCAAGAGAATTTTTCAAACATGGACCACTATGGTTTCTACCATGCTTTTGGCACTTAGGATGGGTCGTCCCACCATTGCTACCTTGGAATCTTAGGTTAGACACCACATCATGAGCAGATCTTTTGTTAGAAGCATTGGAGGACCCTTGGCCTTGGAACTTGTGGCCTTAATGAAATCGGCCACCATTAAAACCTTGGAATCCACCCTCAAACCACACCATCTTGGACTCCACTTCTCCTCTTTCTAAGTTTTTCCCCCTCAAGTTGTTCGGCATATGTCATGAGCCAAGACAAATCTATATCAGTTACAAGCAGTGCAGTATGGCACTATTTATTTACCAAGTCGGCCGCTCTTGACACAAAATTGTTCTATTTTATCTTTAAGGTCGACAACCAAATGTGGACCATACTTGAAAAGCTTGTTGAACTTGAGGGCATACACCCTAACACTCATGGAATCTTGCTTGAGGTTCATAAACTATATCATTTTAGTATCTCTTAACTTGATAGGGAAGAATCTATTAAGGAAGGCAGCTTTGAACTCCTCCCAAGGAATGGCATCATCATCTTTGATCTTCAATTTCCATTGAGTAAACCAAATTTGGGCCACACCTTTGAGTTGATAGGCCACTAATTCTACTTTTTCCTCTGAATTGACTCCATGATAGATAGCACCTTATACACCTCATCAATGAACTTTTTGGGGATCCTCTTCTAACTTGGATCCATGAAACTCCAGAAGATTCATCCTTGTGAAATCCCTCACCCTTGAGGTTGGAGTAGGAACATGAGGGGCTTGGGTCCCTTAGTTCGTTTGGTTGGCCATAGCATGGGCCAACATCGTGATGATATTCCGGAACTCATCTTGGGCTACCCTTCCATCTTGAGGAGCTTAAGGAGCGGGAGAGACTAGTTTCTCCTCGGGTATATGGGCTCTCCTTAGTCTTCCTCCTGGTAATGGCATGATCTAGAAGAGCAAAGAGTATTTGTTAGGGGAAAAAGCCTTATCCTTGTATCTAAAGCACGACATAGATCATGAAGAAGTAGATCATTTCCTAAAATGCCTCATAACCTCCTATTTATAGTTGTGGCGTGATTCACAACCATGAATAAGACTCTAATTGATACAATGTGGTATATTTTTGAGGACCATTAATAACCTAGTGCTCTGATACCAAGCTTGTCATGACCCAAGCCTAAGGCCTAGATGTGACACGACACATAGGAAATCCGAAGACAACCCAAACAAGCCTCTTAGCATATCTTGTACACATCCTTGGTTGCATAAATAAGAATAAACATCAACAAGAGTCAAGTAAAAAAAGGGAAGCAGGACTAAGGGAAGTATTTCATAAACATAGAAACATAAAGAAGAGTCAAGTTTAAACGCATATACAAACTTGTCATCCAATAACACCTCTACTTTAGAATGGAACATGGGCCAAGACACTTTCCCAGCTCACACTCATGATAACAAGTGTTTGACATAAAAGAAGTCTCATCATAGCATGAGTAACATAGATATTATCCTTAGAAGTTGAGGACTCACCAAAGCTTTCTTCGAAGTACCAAACTAGCCATATGGAGGAGGAGGATTAAAAGGGACTCCGGTTCCTATGTATGTATAGAGTATGCATTAGTACATTTGAATGTACTAAGTATGTGAGGTGAAATGCAACAAAGACATAAGCTAATATAATCAAAGTGCATAATCATAAACAATGGATATATAATCTCAATATGGCATGCATGGTCAATGTTTGTAATAAAAGATCCTTGTAAATCGTTTAAGTTGCATAATATATCATACATAGGTGGGAAGAGACCTCAATTGGCACAGACCAAGTAGCTACAACTTGGAATTGAAGGCATGACACCCCCTCGGTACAGGTGATCGGGCATGACACCCCCGGCAGAGTGTGGTCAACTTGCCAAGGTAAACCAAACATGATAACATGAACTAGATGGATCCACTAGTATACCATGGGTAAATATATAATCCTATGGTGTCACATAGTTTAAAGACGAAAGGCTTTTGATAAGGACCCCTTGAGTCGAGCCCCCATCTTAAAGCTCAATCGGTGCTAAATCTAATACCATAGAATACTTGAAATAATCATGTTTTAATAATAACATGAGTAACTTGTAGGAGACATGATAACATAACATGAGCAATTCTTCAACATGCTTGACCTCTACTAGTAAGCCACTTGAACATGAGAGTAGATAATAATCATACACGATCCCTTGCTTCGACATGAATGGCTCACAAGAGGTAAAAATCTTGAAATAGGGCTTAACTTGATACTTGTAAGAGCATAGATACTTTTCATGATTCAATACATACTAGAAATCACTTAATCATATGAAATCACTTGACTTGTAAATCATGTAGTAGATCATCAACAACTTGAGAATTTTTGTAATGTAATTTCATCAAATACATGGTAGGTTCATGATACTTGTTCAAAATCATGCAACTCAAGAGTAAAACAAGAAGAGTAAACACAATGCAAATCAACCCACCAATATTATAGTAAAATCCTCATTTAGGGTATCTTAAAATCCATCACAAAAGCTCATAACAGTTCATAGTTTCATAGCTCAAAATCATGCATAGTCTTAATAGACAAAAATAAATTCATGAAATAAGCTTGAAATAGATATTCATGCATAATCAATAAATACTTAACAAAACCCCAACATACTTGTCATGACCCAAAATAGGGCCTAGATGTGACACGGCAAATGGGATCCCGAAGGGTCCCCAAACAAGCCTCATAACTTGTCATTACACATCATTGGTCGCGGAAGCATTTAAATGACATAAAATAGTAGAAACATAGGCAAAAGGACTAAGGGAAAGTTTGCATATCAACAACATCCAGAGGCAAAGAGTCAAGGCTCGTAACATAGATATATAGCATATCCAACAATACCTCTACCACATAGATAAGAGCGGGGGCCAAGACAAACCAACTGGACTCACCCTCATAATCAAAACAGAAAGCAAAAAAGATTATTTCAATACATAATAAGAGATACATGTATTAAAAGTTGAGGACTCACCAACTAGCTTGAATAGCAGTGAACTAGCCACGTGGAGGAGGAGGATCAATTTGGGCAGCGATTCCTACATGGTGATATCATATAGGCATAGAACATGTATTAGTATGTTTGAATGTTCTAATTATATAGGATTCAATGCAACAATAAGTAGGCATCATAATCAAAATGCAAAATATTAAGCAACAGACATATTATAACAATATAGCTTGTATGTTCAACGCTTAAGTAAAACATGCATAAGTAAATCATTGTAACACTCCAATTTTTTAAGCTAAAACCAAGTCATACTTCATATTATATAGGATTTTAATTGAGGATTCTTAATTGAGTATAGATGTTAAAGTCAATTTCTTAATATGGAAATAGAATTGGAGCTGATATGAGGTCGTAGTTCTAATGTATGATTTTATAAAAGTTAGGTGAACTAATGATTTGTAAGTTGTATATACATACTAGGATTAATTCCTAAATACTTAAAGTATATTAGGTGTGATTTAGAGTCATAAGAGATCTTGTACATCAAGCCAAGTTCAAATAATTTCTAGCAACTAAGTTTCCGTTTGAGTTGATAGAAGGGTCAAATTCAAATGACCATATCTCCTAAATTATAATGAGTTGGATGACCCATAATATTTAAAATCAAATAAATTTTAATTATCATTTCTATGCATTTAAGTTTGTATTAATCGGAGTTCAGAGTAGAAAGTTATGACCATTTTAATGAAGAGATGCAGAGCTGTCAGAAAGTCAGCGCCCGGAGTGCATCGCGGACCCTCACTGGATGAGTTAATGACATTTTTTTCTTTATGATTTTGAGAATTTTTGTAGGTCTACTTATGGTCCCAAAAATATATAAAATATCAGTTTTCATGATCAAAATTCTCTCCTTTCTCTCCTAAACATAAACGCTCAAAAATCATCAAGAAAATCATCAAGTTAGGATTAGATTCCAAGATTCCTCCTCAAGGTAAGTTATTCTTAATGAATTTCAATCTATCCAACCCGAATTTCTTCATCTATTCATGAAGCTCTAATAGGATTTTAAATCATAACCTAGGGTTTTAAGAAAATAAATTCAAGAATCCCAAGAAAGGATTTCTTGACTCTTGTTCTTCAGAAATTATGGTTCTTCATCAAGAACTCTAAAGAGTCTAATTCAAGAATTTAATTTTATTTCCATGAACATGATTATTGTGCATTTACTATGTGTTGCTGGATGATCTAAGAAAAGAAATGCAAACCCGAAGAAAAATGGTTTCGGCTAGTGAAAAAAGAAAAAAAAAGAAAAGTCGAAGGAAAATCATTCCAGCTAGTGAAAAACAAGAAATAAAAAGCCAAAGAAAAATGGTTCTGGATAGATATGAAATGAAAATTGCCAAAAAAAATAGTTCCGAGGGATACATGGTCCATGTGTGGCCCCCATGGGTTCTACCTGAGACATGTTTATGATCAACGGATGTGTATCGTAGGAAGACATGCATCATTTTACTTAACATTGCATTATATTGCATAATATTATTTACATCTCACGATATTCATTTTCATCCCATAATGCTCTGGCTTGTTATGATTAGATGGAGTGCTATTGGAATTGGTTGTTCATTATATCATTTGATCTATTTATGCCTTTACATGATTAGTTTTGGTATTTGATTTAATGACACTTGATGAATTAGTGAGAACTTGATAAATTGTAGAATTTTTCCTTATGACTTAAAAGTGGGATAATGAGAATTATACTATTATAGGCTTTGATCGTAGAATTTTCAGATGGTGTAATTGTGGAGGTTATAAATTCTTGTATCGCAAAATAGTTGTGAGATTGTAATCCTTAGATGCTTAATGCTAAGTGATGATTATATCTACATTCTAGTAATTTTCTACATATGATATATATATTATGCTGGAATTCTTTTTTGGGTGCAAGTTTGTAGTCTGGTGGTATGTGGTTGGGTGTTAAGGAGTTACTTGGTTCTTCATTATTTTACTTATAGTTAGTTTCACTTGCCGAGTACCATGTGTTTGGCACTCATCCCCTTTGCTACAATAATTTTGTAGGTTGCTAGCCCGGATTATCGTGATACTCTCTACTTTTTCTTGTTTGAGGCTTCTTGTAGAGATTGCGAGAGGTAGTTGTTTGTCATCTCAGCTGACTTCTTACTACTATTTTATGATTTTGTTATATTCTAGAGATAATATCATTCGATACTTATGTTTCCTTTCGAACTTATTGTAATACATTAGAAGCTTGTGCACGTGACAATCAGGTTTTGGGAGATTTTCATTAAGTTGACTTACCATCCACAACTGAACACATTTTTTTATAATGTTTCATTTTTGTGTTATAGTTGAGTTGTAGGCTGACTTATCTTGGTGGAAAAAGACGAGTGCCATCACACTTGAATTTTGGGTCGTGACAAGTTAGTATCAGAGCTAGGTTTATATGTCTCACGTGCATACAAGCTGAGTCGAAGTAGAGTCTCAAGGATCAGTATGAAGATATTCGTACTTATCTTTGAGAGGCTATGGAGACTATTAGAAAAGCTTCCTTTATTTATTCTTTCTTATCGTGTGTGGTTATGTTCGTTGATATTAAGTTATGCCAATATTTTTTTAACGAGATAGCAAGAGTGAGGACTGATTGAAGCTTATAGTTAGACATATGTATCTATTAAGTAACGAGTGAAAGGATGAGTCGATGGCTATAAGCGTGATAAAAAAGTCAAAAGTAGCCTATAAATTTCATGATGAGATGAGGTATATAGAGAGAGTTAGTGTTAGAATGTGTTAGAGCGTGCCCCAAACTAGAAAGAAGTGTATGTTGATGTGTTGTAGTATTCATACTATTGAGGGTGA